>OMNN01089492.1:0-28684 GCA_900302755.1 Chromis chromis
GTTATCAGGCTTCTGGAGAGCTTGATGATGAGCTGATCATTTGTATTAGATGCTTCCCTCTTCCAACACACCTGATTCAAATGATCAGCTCATCATCAAGCTCTCCAGAAGCCTGATAACAATCCTGATCATTTGAATCAGGTGTGTTGGAAGAGGGAAACATCTAAAACATGCAGGATAGTGGCCCTTGAGGACCAGGATTCCCCACCCCTGGTTTAGACCCTATGGTATAATTTCAAATAAAAATGACTGTGACTAATTTAAATTGTAAGTTTAAACCTCTGCAATAATATTAAGTATGCAAATGGAACCAACTAATTAAATATTATAGTGCAGACTCTATAATATTAGGTAATGTAAGTAATCCAACAAACTACTTGACTAATTTAGATTATTATTATTAGATTATTTAAGGTTTACAATCTACAAAATTGTACAGGGAAAACCCAACACAGCTTTTAAAACCCATCTGTACTGACAGGTATTTGTATAACATTTTATCCCTTTTTTAATGTTTTGTTGTTGTATTGCCCTTTTTAATGTATCACTGTATTTACTAATACTGTATTGTCTTCTTTTAATGGTTTGTCTTTGCTTTCTAAGACTTATACAATATAATATTACCTATATTAAATTTGAACTCTAATTCTAGTTTTGAAAAATAGAGTATTTTTACAGTGCCGTACTGCAACTTAAAGGACCTGAACACATTATACTTAAGTACAGCAGCCTATTTGAGCACATTTAGTTACTTTCAAACAGTGCTGTTGTTCACCAAATCTGAAACCCACAGATGAAAACTCCCCATCTGCATACTATGCACAGGTAAACAGCTTGATGTCCTGGGTTGAAGAGAGTTCATTGGAGCTTAATGTCTCTAAGACAAAAGCACTGTGCTGTGGAGGAGGATGAACACCAGACCCCCAACACCATCTCTTCAACCCCCTGAGAGAGAATGGACAGACTGTGGAACAGGTAGAGGCTTTCAGGTATCTCGGCATTGAGATTGACAGGTCTCTGTCTTTCTCCAAACACTCTGACTCCATTTACAAAAAGGCACATCAGTGCCTGTTCCTACTGAGGAAACTCAGAGATTTTAATGTCAGGAAGAGCATTTTAACAGTTGTGTTAAAATCCCTCATTGAATCTATACTCAACTTTAACATCCCATCTTGGTTCAAATTCATTTCTGTTAAGAACAAATCAAAGCTCTCCCAGATCATCAATCAAGCAAACAGAATTACTGGCCAAACTCAAACCCCTCTCCCAGTCCTCCATAGGCAGGCAGTTGAAAGGAAAGCCAGTCACATAACAAAAGATTCCACTCACCCTCTGCACAGTTCATTCCAGCTACTACCATGCCGCTACAGAGCCCCGCTGGCCAGGAAAAATACCTACAAAAACTCCTTCATCCCTACTGCTGTACATAGTTTGAACACATTTTAATGATCTTAACACCGCCATTAGACTTCTATACTCTGTTTTTAAGGAAAACTTTTTGTATGTCTGAATGGGTGTAGACTGGCGACCTGTCCAGGGTGTCCCCTGCCTTCGCCCTAAGTCGGCTGGGATAGGCTCCAGCCCCCCCACGACCCTGCAGAGGATTAAGCGGCGTACAGATAATGTACAGATAATGGATGGATGGATGAATGGGTGTATGGCTGTTGTAGAGCCACCTCTAAGACGATTTTCTGTCATGGCAGATAATAAAGTTTTCTGATTCTGATTCTGAAAATAGAGAGTAACAATCAACCATCACCTGCCAAAAACTGCTTGCGTGCTTCATGTTAAACCTGCATAGCTCAGTTTTATATACGCATACAGCTGCTTTTAGCGGGATCAAACAGTCACAATGTGCAAATACACTTAATTTTATGTCTGTGGTCATAGTAACAACATGTCTTTTGGGAAACACTAGCGTTGATATTACAGTATTTTTTCCCCCCAATGTCTAGGCAATAGTAGTTCTAATATCCTTGTTGAGACTGTATTCAACCTGATTTACATATGGCTTTTATATACATAATAAAGAAATGATCTTTTGCTCTTTTGCAATAATCCCACAGGCTTCAATCTTTAAAATAAAAACCTCATGAATGAAATTTGTCATTACAGTTACAATGCAGAGGCTGCACTCACTATTTGGCAATCTTAAAACTGCATTATTTGAGCTGAAAGGTAATACTACAGTATTTTTCCTATGTTCATGCTGTATGTGTTTGGTATGTCTAATATCCTTGTTTAGACTGCAATTAAAAGGATTCAAGACTTTTTATTTGTCACAAGATCATACAGTGCAGTGAAATGCAAAGTGACTGTTCTAAATGGCAGTGCAATAACAATACGACACTATAAAAGAACACTTTAAAAACAATAGAAAATAAAATAGTGGGAAAAAGCATGAATTATGGATCAATTTTATATATAAAATAAATAAATGATGTATTTTGCAATTATTCTATGGGCTGTAATCTTTAAAATATAACCCTCATGAATGAAATCAGTCATTTCTCTCACTTTTTGAGAAATGTAAAACTGCATTATATGAGATGAAAGGCAATAATAGAGTATTTCTTTCCAGTGTTCATGCTATAGCATTTGATATGTCTAATATCCTTGCTTAAACTGTAACTAACATGATTTATGGATAACTTTTATATTTACAATAAAGAAATTATCTGTTTTAAACTTGTCCTATGAAATCAGTCACAATCGAGGAGCTGCACTCACTATTTGGCAAGTGCAAAACTGCATTATATGAGTTGAACTGGTCCTTTTTCAACAGGTAAAAACGACTAGATTTGGTCATAATCTAGCTCACTGAACGGGGAAATAAGCAGAGACACAATAATAACTGCTCCCATCAGTTTTTGGCAGAGGATCACTTTTTGGCACGACACCTGTTTTATTGTGAAAAGCCTCACCCGGAAGCAGTTAAGCTAAAGCAGCGCTCGTTAGCTAACGTTACATCCTGACCGTTTGACAACATTCACCGTTTTCTCTTCCAGAAAACAAACATGTAATAGATATTTACACATCGAGGAGTGCGTCCGCTGCAGACTAACTTGTTCCAGACTGTGTTTTTGGTGACATCGAGTCCAACAGAGGGGAAAAGAAACGGCTAATTCGCTAATGGACGCGTTATCGTGCGTTTTTCGATGTGCCGTCGTAATGCTAATTCGCTGGACATGTAGCTAATGTGGAGCTTTCTGTGAAACATCTTCAGACTTTTTCCACGTCTAACAGTGTAATTTGTGCTGTGAAAGACCACTGAGCTCACACACCCTGCAGGCCTTAATGTTTGTTTGTTTTCTACTTCGAAACGTCAGCAGCATTTTTTCTATTTTGCTAACAGAGTAACGTCAAGATAAGAGTTGAGATAAGAGTTTAGCTCACACGCAGCGTTATAATGAGTTTCTTTAGTTTTGGGCAAAGTGCAGAAATCGATGTTGTGCTAAATGACGCCGAGACGAGGAAGAAGGTTGAACACAAGACTGAGGATGGAAAGAAAGACAAGTACTTTCTTTTCTACGATGGAGAAACTGTCAGTGGGAAGGTGAATGTCACACTGAAGAACCCTGGGAAGAGGCTGGAGCACCAGGGCATCAAAATTGAATTTGTCGGCCAAATAGGTGGGTAAAAATAGGAATAATCACATCTACTAGCATGAAGGAGATAGTTCAATATTCCATAATGATGCTCAAAAATATCCTCCTTTCAGCAAAAAGGAAAAGAACATAACTCTAGTCCTTATCTTGTCACCCTCCGCCCAAGAACTTAGTTACATATGAAGACTACAAAATGTTCCTAAACACAAAGAGTTAATGCCAGTCCCTTTCCTCATAGTTGTACCAGAATGCCCAGTTTTAATAAATATAAATTGAGCTTAGTTGATGAGAAGCAAATCTACAAAATTTGATGTTTGAGCTTTTGTTACTAAATATATGTTATCCAAAATCTCACAGTGGGTTTCTTGTAACATGGCTCTTGATAACATCTTTCCTTCAATAGAGCTGTATTACGACAGAGGAAACCATCATGAATTTGTTTCCCTGGTGAAAGATCTTGCAAGACCTGGTGAAATAACTCAGTCACAGACCTTCGACTTTGAGTTCACACACGTTGAGAAACCTTACGAGTCCTACACAGGCCAGAATGTCAAGCTAAGGTAAGTTTGATCATTCACTCTATTTTATAGGCAGAGAAATGAATGACCGTGTAACTCTTTAACCCGTCTGTCATGTGGTTACTCAACACCTGGTGCTGGTTTACATTTCACTTGAAGTAAATATGTATTTTGGCGGAAACAGCACTTTTAAATAAAAAATTCTGTGTTTGTTCCATTTTCAGATACTTTCTTCGTGCCACGGTGATAAGAAGACTAAATGACATCAGTAAAGAGATGGACATTGTGGTTCACACGTTGAGCACCTACCCAGAACTCAACTCCTCCATTAAAATGGAAGTTGGAATTGAAGACTGTCTCCACATTGAGTTTGAGTACAACAAATCCAAGTAAGACCTGTAGATATGCAACAAACCATTATTTTTCTTAAAAGTAATTTGTAGACAGTCTGTATAATGTTAGATGACAGTGATAAATGTCCAGCTGTTGTTGCTCAGTAAGTATCAACTAAAATCAAAATAGTTTTTGACATCTAATTTTCTTTCAGTTAAGTAATTAATCATATTTGAGGGGTAGTGGTGGCCTAGTGGTTTGTGAAGCAAACTTGTAACCAGTGGGTCGCTGGTTCGAGTCCCCGGACTGGCAAGTTGAGGTGGGAAAGTCACCACCACTGTGGGCCCTTGAGCAAGGCCCTTAACCCCTGACTGCTCTCCGGGCACTGCACCGCGGCAGCCCACTGCTCCTAGTATGTATAGTTAAGGTTAACTTTGAATAGGATGGGTCAATGCAGAGAAGGAATTTCCCCAAGGGGATCAATAAAGGATAGATTATTATTATCTAACTAATCATTTTAGCTTTTAAGACATGGCAGCATTATTATTCATTTCCTCAGTTAGCTAAAGTAAACATATAAGAAATAAACATAATTTTATGGGCAAGAAAATCAGTAAATCAAGGGATTAGAATGATAACAAATTCAGTTACAGTTCTGTTATATCCAGCCAAGAAATCAAATTAAAATAAATAGAAGCATTGGTGTAGTATAGCACTTGTAATGTGAGTCTGACATTGGTTAATCTACAAAGCAAACACGTAATTTTTTCAAATCATCTACTAATTATTTGACTAATTAAAGGTTTGGCCTATAAAATATCAGCAAAAATAGGTTTAAAGGTTTTAAAATGCCTCGTTTAGTCTGACCACTAGTCCAACACCTAAAGATATTCATTTAACTGTATCAGAAGAAGAAGAAAACCAGCAAATTCACACTTCAAAAGCTGAAACTACTGTTTTAATATTTAGCTGAAATAATGATTAATTGATTGTCAAATTATATGGAAAATAGTTTTCTGTTAATTTAACTAATCAATTTACTGGCTAATGGAGTTATGTCATGCTGCTCAAGCATCCAGACAGCAGACAGACCACCTAAGAAAAAGGTTATGTACTCATTTGCTAAACTACAGCTCTCATTCTTATTTTGTGCGTCTGTCATCCTTTGATTTGTGCTAGGTACCATCTGAAAGATGTAATCGTGGGAAAAATCTATTTCCTGCTGGTGAGGATTAAGATTAAGCACATGGAGATTGACATCATCAAGCGTGAGACAACGGGCACCGGCCCAAGCGTATACCACGAAAACGACACTATCGCCAAGTACGAGATCATGGACGGAGCACCAGTCAGGGGTAAACAAGTCATTTCACACATAAAACAAATCCTTATTCAGTCAGGAGAGCTACTGTCCAACCTCTTGCAATGTGTTTCATATTTCAGGAGAGTCCATTCCCATCCGATTATTTCTGGCTGGCTATGATCTGACTCCCACCATGCGAGACATCAACAAGAAGTTCTCTGTGCGCTACTACCTGAACCTGGTGCTGATCGACGAGGAGGAGAGACGCTACTTCAAACAGCAGGTAGGAAACTAATTTAAAGATCATCTGGCTGTTGTCATGCTCAGTCAGTGTGTCATAATTATCAGAATGTTTCCTACTTACAAATTTAAAAAGATCCATGTAAATATAATACCTGGTTTATTAACACTGCGAGTACAAGTAAGTTTCTGCTTCAGAAGCCTGATTACGTGGCTTTGTATGATACTCTGAGCTGGGTTTCTCCCATGTTTTCTAACAATAACCATGGAGTACAGCAAAGATAGGCAAAAAGTACCGTATGCCTATTGTGGCTATGCGGTTTGACTGTTGGACTGTAAAGCATTAAAATTAATTTCAGGTGGGATGCAGAAAAATCTTGGATGACAAAGTCTTAAATCTTTGGGGATGCATTTAGTTTTCACTTTAAGTTTTATTGTATTCATTCCCTATTAGCATAAAATGGTGAAAAGTGGCATTGCTTTTTTGGATACTAATAATTAAATGGTACAATCATTCAATTATTTGACTGAGTTGGAAAATGAATCCACAATGACTGCTTAATTCTTGAAGTAACACCTAATGGTTCCTACGTATCCTTTGAAAGCTCATTGAGGGGAATGTTTTTTCTTTTGGTTTACATTTGCTTTATCTTGTAATTAGTGTTGCATTCATTCTGAACCATACAAACAGTTTGTGTAATGGTCCAGTCCAGTTATAACACACTGCCAGAAAAGGGAAACACTCTGACCATAGTAAGAAAGAAGAGATGACTTTATGTGCATTTAGTGCTCATTACTGATCTGTGACAGCATCCAGCTGCTGGTCGGGAGCACAGCTGCTCAGCTCTGCCTGGCTGTGCTGCTGAAGCTGTGGCTGGATGTGTGGTTATTGTTCAGATTTCGGCTGCTGCTGTGGTTCAGTCTGTGGTGCTGTGGATGTGTCCAGCTGTCACCACGTGAATCTGTGGTGTCTCTATGACAGTAACTGACACTCCACAGGAGTTCAGGAATGTAGCAGCTTCAATAGAGTCAGCCCAGCTATCACTTCACACTGACAGCCATCCGCGTAGTCAGTGTTGCACCAACTTAAGAGAAAGGTGGACAGATACAGCCACAGTGACAGATGTGTCATACTAAGGCTGCCATCAAAATCTGAGCTAAACTCAGTCTTGGCAGCGATCAGTGAGAGAGCTGGTGAACCAGCTCCTCTAGTTTTCTTTCTAATTGCAGACTTGTGCCTGACAAATACAGCTGAGGGTGCATTGACTCAACTATAGGTACAATAAGCAGCAGTCTGCCACATACACAATACTGTATTATAACGCAGCTCAACATTTCTCTATGGATTATAGGAAGTGCAAATGTTATTGCGAGGTAATGCAAAAATAGTTATTATTATTAGAGTTACTTATTAGAGTCTCTCTAAGTTCCTGATTCTCAAAATGTAAAGTGTTGCTGTTCTTGGGTCTGTGTTTTTGCAAACTGAGTGTAATTTTTTTTGGACCTCAGTTTGAAAAAGGCAAGCAGTTTAAAAATGTCATTTTGTCTCTGGGAGCAAATGGGGGTCTTCTTTTTTTTTTTTTTTACTGTTGCCTGACATTTCATAGATTTCTAACTAAAAAATAATAAACAAATGTAAACTGCCTCTAGTTCTAGCTCAGAACAGTAGGCTGTGGTAATTAGTAGGTAGTACATAGTGGATGCAGTTAGTATGGGACAAGGAAATAGTTTGACGCATTATAGAAAAACATATGACAAAAAGATTTCTGACATATGTGAGCCACTTCCTTTACCCTACTATTGTCCATGTTGGTTCACTGTCATTGCTTACTTAGATTCTTAGTTAAACAGAGCCGTCAATGTGCTTTTCCCACAATGACAAGTTGAAAAAATTAAAAGACATCTGCTGTGAAGGAGTTAACAGTTTGCCAAAGAAAGATCACCATTGATTTAATAATGTAAATATATCTATATGTATATGCTTGATTTCTATAGCTATTATAATGCACGGACAACAGCACATATGCATCTGTTGCTATCAGTAGAGTCGAGCAGGTGATGAAAAGCTTAAAATTATCTTTAGTTTTTATGGATATACAGTAGAGTAGTAGTTATTCCTTAACATATTTTTATGTGCATTTTAAAGTATCGCATAAGGAAAAGTTCATTGAAAGGGCATAAGCAATGTTTCTTGACTTTATGCTCATGCACATGATGGGAGACGGAAACACCTTCTTGGAATAAGTTATGATGTACAAACATTTAACTTCCTGATCTGCTGTTTTTGCCTCCTTGGTTGTCTTCATCTCACAGCACGAAACATACCAGCTAACAAAGAATAATAATACTTTCCTAATTGAAAAGAATTTCTGGAGACCTCCCTCCATTTTTGTGCCATACATAGCCAATCTTCATCTTCTTCTAGATTTTTTAGTTAATGGCAAACAACTGTTTTGTTCATCCAGCTTCTTCTACTCTGTTTATTGCAGCCATGTGTAATGTAGCCTATACCGCCACCTTCTGACAGCACTGTGCAGCCCTTATTATTTGCTAAAAAGCAGTTATTAGAAACAAGCCTCATTCACATTTTCTTTAACATTCTTTGCAACATTTCAAACGTTCACTTTATATTCGCTTGAGAATTATGTGGAAGCACAGCTAGGGAAATTGCCATCATCAATAAACATAAAATTACAAACCTTTAATTTTGTCCACCCCTGTAGGAGATCACGCTGTGGAGGAAAGGGGATGTGGTGAGGAAGAGCATGTCCCACCAGGCTGCCATTGCCTCTCAGAGGTTCGAGGGTTCGGCGGCTTCAGAGAGCGCACTGGAACAGGCTGCAAAGGAGGAGAGCGGGTAGAGTTGTGGAGCTACCTGTCAAGTGTACAACATCTGGCGCGGCAGCTGTTTTATTTGTAGCCGCTGCTGGTAAAGGAAGGAAGAAGGGAGACCGACATATGGTAAAACT
The DNA here is from genome assembly GCA_900302755.1 of Chromis chromis. Classification (NCBI taxonomy): domain Eukaryota; kingdom Metazoa; phylum Chordata; class Actinopteri; family Pomacentridae; genus Chromis; species Chromis chromis. The sequence goes on from OMNN01089492.1 coordinate 8,972, forward strand.
GTATGTGAACAATGGGACAGTTTGCATGAGGCATTTAAAAGTGGCTTCAGGCTGCTGGTCTTGTCCTCCCTCATTCATGCATTTTTTTTCTTTTTTCTTTATGGGAATCAAACTAATCACCTGTCGCGATGTCCGCTGAGTAAAATCATGTGAAATTCTGGAATTTTTAGGCCTTCTGTTTGTTACATTCTAACGCTTTTGGGATAAATTTGACGATTTCTAATCTATTTGTTGCAAATGAATACTCACAATTTTTCAACAAAGTGTATCTCTGACATTCCACATTTAATGAATGCATTCCTAACATTGTTATAAGGTCATGAAATCTGAGATAACTTTGCACTGCTTTATCATGCTGAACACATTTTTCTCTTTTGTTTGTGTGTTTGCACAAAAAAAAATGGTGGAAGTGGAAACTGGAATCTCTTGCTGCTATTTTAGCAAGAGGGCTAAAGTATTAACTCATGTTTTTTTTGTTTTTTAAAAATCTGTAAATAAGACCAGTTAAACCTGTTATCCTGCTCCAGCTCGTGTACATTGATTATCCGGTACACAGTGCTACACAATGACCTTTCATGTCCATATGCTTTACCTCAGCATTCCAGTGGTGTTAGGAAAGGGTGTCAAAGTGTTTGTATTAAGGTCTGATAGTATGAAGTCTTCTGTACCCTCTTTATTAGAGACTTGAAAGTTGTGCCTATGTGTATCAAGCAAATGAAATCCTCCTGCCTCTAACATAATTTTAGTCTTTTAACCAGAGAAAAGTTACAGTAGAACTATCTATCTTTTGCAAAATGCTAATCAATTACTCCTTTGTCCCCGAAAGTCAAATAAATTGATGCCAAATGGAAAAACCTCTGATGTGGTTGTGTTTCAGAAATGGGTGAATGTGCTGACATTTCCTGACTGACCATCTTTTATCAATTTGAGAGCATTATTTCATTATTTTACGTTTAGATTTTGACTTCTAGTCCTGCCATCTAGAAGCAAAGCAAACTCACCTACAAGGAAACGGCAGCGATTTTATTGGTCAATGTCATGGCTGGCATTCTATTGGTTGGAGGATTTTGACAGGGTAGTTTCATAAAGGTCTGAGATTTAGACCACAAATCCGAGAGCAGAAGTTTTGCGTGCGCACAAGCAATGTGAGCGTGAGGAGACACACTTAAATTGAAAGACAGGACCTTTGTGCAGCAAACAACACAAACAGATCTGCATCTGAACAGAGGCTATTTGAGAGGGAGATGGCAGGGTTTTAGGGAAAGTATTACAAAATCTGATTGTAAAACGAGAGATAATGCTCTCAAATTGAAGTACCAGTCTTGATTAAAGATAGGGAATAACTCCATAGACATTTGACCTGAACACACATGAATAGACACTTGGAGCTTGTCAGTACAAAAGGGGGCTGGAAGACGATGCTTAATTCAGATTGTGTCTGAAGATTCTCAGTCATCCAGGTCATGGTTATCCTCGTAGTTTCAATCGTAGCATCTGGACTTGCTTGAGTTTCTCGAAGACGTTTCACCTCTCATCCAAGAGATTACAATGCAGTATTACATTCTTTACCCAGGAAGAACAGAAACCATTCACACCTGGCCACAAAGGGCCCTAACGAACCCCACTGTGAGAGGGAAGGACCTAACAACTCGCATAATGAGGGGAGGGCCAACACACACCCAGCAGACTGAAGCTTCAATAGTGTTAATGGATCCTGAAGAGTATAAAAATCTGGAACTCCCAACCAGTCAGTCAGAACTGATGAAGCCTCTTGGATGAGAGGTGAAACGTCTTTGAGAAACTCAAGCAAGTTCAGATGCTACGGTTGAAACTACAAGGTTAATTCAGATCCTTTTGTTATACAGACTAATGTTTCAACACTACTGTCGGATAATTGGTTAAACAGGGATTTCAAATCTATTGGATGAAAAATCCAAGGGTGGTAGTTGTGAAAGTCAGTGGCCAAGGCTGTGAATTACGCAGTGTGCTCCAGCTCCCTTTTTCTACTCTACTCTGTAATTCTGGAGAAAGATTGATAACCTAGTTTGCACATATAGGTTTTTAGAATGAGCTACATTTACTGTTTTTTCCCCCCACTGCCAATGCCCCCTGAGCTCCATCTCCTCTCCCCCTGCTTTTAGTCTAATATGGATCATTTTGAGCCACTTTCCCATTTACTGAGCTATGGCTGTGTACAGACACACAGAATGGGCAGCTAGTGGACGGTGAGGAGGTATTCACTGAATTTGACAAAAAGTATTGGATTAGTATCGCTGACACTCGAACTGAATGCACAAATAAAAAGCAGCTATCACCAGTACAAAGATACATTAACTTCAACCTATAATGGCTTTGAAAACTCCCTAAATCAAAATGTATGCCACTTTAACCAAGAACTATGTAAAGCTAGAATTTATGTCACACATTTAATATCTATATATAATAAGTAGACCAGATGTACCTAACTAGTACCTCACTATGAGTAAATTATAATTAAGCACAAAGGCTCCTTCTTATACAGTTTCCTAGGTCATAACAGGCTTTTCTGAGGTAACCATCTTGCACTTGGTGCAGTCTTTGCAGCATCTTCTGCTCATCCCTTCCTGTCATGCAAGCACCAGGTTAGTTCAACAATGTGCAAGGTAAGCAGCACTGTTCAGCACTCAGCACATGAAAGCACCACCTGAATGTCACCCAGAGGTCCTTCTTTATGTTTTTTGTAATTAAGTGCCCACAAGGAAACGCAGCTCAAATAAAAGGTGGTCAGCCAGTTTGCAAAAAATCCATAATGATTTTATAGAACAGTGTGTAATGTGGGGTTCTTGTATAATTTCCCTACATTCCTTAACAATAACCAGTTAATAAAGCTGCTGTACATAGTGCTGAACAAATTTAAGAGTATGTTATCACTCACTCCATCATCACCTGGCAGCAGTTGACATTATTGTGGAAATTTACGGAGTGGAGAAAGTTGTTTTCATTTGATAAAACTGACAATAAAGGACGGTCTCTTATGTTGCCATACACAATTTACAAGTTGAATAAACAAGGGCAGCCCTACCCAACGTTTCACACTTGAGAATACATTCTGCCACTGTGTTGCATCTGGTCCCTAGAAATTGAAGATATGCATAAGTTTTCCAACAAAAGGAATCTCACAAATTAAACTTAATCATAATTTGATATAAACATTTATTACTATTAACACAAAACATTACAACAGTTACATTTGACATTACTGATGGTGCTTTACATGACTCTTTGATGACTTAACTGCATCGTGAAGTAAATCCTCACAGTGCCTCTTTGTCCTCTAGGCTCAGTATGAAGTCAAACTCCTCTGTAGAGATTAAACATTGTTCACAACTTGTCCACGACTACATAATAGAGCAACATAATTGTTTTGCAGTGGCTGTTACTTACCAGTGGTGAGGGGTTGGACAGAAAGTCTGGCCCTTGTAAAAAGTGCCATGTCCTTTAGAGGCCCTCCCTTGGCGCGATGCTGCAGGTGGTACTTTTTAAGCTCCGACAGAGGAAGAAACCGTTTCATCATTCTTTGATACTGGACGTCTACCTGAATGGGAGGGAAACAAGTTCAGCCTTTAAGCTTTACTATTATCAGTAATGTATACAGTCTTGTGCTTAGTTTACCATGCTCCACTTGGGGTTGTCTGGTTTGCTGGTTGCGTCATAATGGACATCTTTCTTGTCAAACTGTGTGTGGTCCACATAGGATTCCTTCACAATCTAGAAAAGGAGATACAGCTAAATATCACGCCTGTTTGGAGCTTTATTTAAAGAGAGAAGAGTGACTCACGTTCATGACTCCTGCTATCCCCGGTTCCTTACAGTTGCTGTGGTAAAAGAAGGCCAGCTGCCCTTCTTTCATCTGTCTCATGAAGTTGCGAGCCTGCACACAGAACAAATTCTTTTCTAAAAGAAAATAACAGCACAATGGTGAGAATAAGATGAAGAAAAAGTCTTTTTAGGGTGGTGGTGCGTTGCTCCCTTACTTCAGATAAACATCTTTTTATTAAAGGAGTTGGTTCTGTAGCTCTACCTGATAATTGCGGACACCATCCCAGCAGCCCGTCTGATCTGGCAGAGCCTTTAAATCTTCGATGCCAAACTGCAGAATGAACCAGGAGCGTCAAACAAGCAGGGCCAACTCACATTTTACATTTAAACTTAGACATACACTGCTCCATACCTTCACATCGATGCCGTTCTCAAAGCGACTCTCGGGCTCAGACTTCATTAGCCAGTGACTGTACTGTGGAGAACCTGGTGACTCTGAGCTCTTTTCACTTTTTCCAACAGAACCTGCAGCTTTCCTCTTCCCGCCAGCCGAAGACACCGTTTCCTTGTCATCATCTTTGCCTGTGTTGTTGAGATGCTCATTAGAGAATAACATCAGACAACAAGCTTTACTCTGTCATTTTATTTGCTTACCTGAACTTGCAGTTCTTTTACTCACTCTGGCCTTCTTCTTTGGTGGCATCTCTCAGTCTGTAAAGATCCATTAAAGGTCTGGGTGATTTGAGGCTATACATCTTGTGATGACATCAATTCATGAGAGATTAAGTCATTATATTTATACTGTGGTAGCTCTTCCTTTAATGTCTCAGTGTAATGAGGCACGTTATTCATCAGGTACTTCTTTTGCTGATCTATGTCTGGTCATTTTATTAATTTAGAATGTCTTTATTTTATCACATGGTGCAGTACTGTGCAAAAAGTAAAGACAGGACACTTCAAAATCTTAGTTTATCAATGAATGTCATACAAAGTTGTTCCAGGCATCTTGCAGGACTTGTTACTGTGGATTCAGAGCATCTCACTGTTCCAATCTGGGATTGACTTGACGTCTCCCTGATGGTATTGCATCAATCTGAAATACTACAGTGCCTAAAATGTTTGTACAGTACTTTATATTTACCCTGTACTGTGAAATATGAACACTAAGAATAAGGATTTGCAATTTGCTGCAACTAATAACTGTTTTGACCGTGTTCTGGTGAATATAGTCTCAGTTAATCTATCAATTACTGTGACTATAAAATGTCTACTAATATTGCCATTCCTAAGAATGAGAGAATTCTGGCATTTTTCCTAAAGTATGAATTCATTGCATACTTTTCTAGGGACAGAAATAAAAGATCAGCAATACTCTGCAACCACTTTATCAGTTACATCCAGCTGAAACCAATGCAGCCCAATACAACAATCTTGCAATACAATCCTGTATATATGAAGGTTATAATTCTCATTGTTTTGAAATGTGTTGACTGAACTTACTGGGAAGAGTTTCTAATTTTGTATGAAAGCCATTTACATCAGTAATGTTTAGATTAGACACTAGAAATACCACTTATTCAGCCAAAAACAGAACATGTGAGCCTTCGATTTCCTGGTAAACTCTATTAGCTTTAACTACTAGCTGTACCTAGTAAACTGCAATAGTGTACTTTAGTAAGCATACTCTGTACTAGCATTAACGAGATGAACTAAATGTATATTAGCCCATGTTATCCAACGTCAACAGAAACCCGTGCTCTTAATTCTCGTCTTTAATCGGGTGCAACTGCTCAACCTTTATAATTAGCAGCTTTCTGCAGCAAAAATAATGCGTAACATCACATGGCAGATATTAGCGATATTAATACATGTAAACCAAACAGACTTACCATTACAGTTTTACGTTATGATGCTACTCTGTTTGGTAAATTAACTCTATAAACACTTTAAAGTCCTACCTTTAGCTAAGCAGTGCGTCAGGCCTTCAAAACCCGCGGAAAAATCCTCAACACGTGATGTCAACAAACTTATCGGTGCGTTTGATTTACTCACCGGCTGCTCCTGTTAGCTAACCGTTAGCTAACAGTTAGTTCACAATTAGCAAACAGTAAGCTAACAATTAGCAAACAGCTAGCTAATAGTAAGCAAACAGCAAGCAAACAGTCAGCAAACAGTCAGCAAACAGTTAACTAACAGTTATCTGTTCCCGTATGAACTGCGGGACGTCTACATGAAGCCAACCCCGCCTCCCGCTTTCATATTAATCAAACGACATTTCCCAGCAGCATCAGCGGCTGAGTGACATAACTCACCACTGTGGAGGTAAACATGGCGGCTGTCGGACCTCTTGCAAGAATGGCCAGGCTGGGCTCCAGCATCTGCAGGAACCACCGTTTAATATTTAACAGAAACACACAGAGACGAGGAATAGCTTCTTGTGTCGACCGTAAGTCCCAGAAAACGAGACATGTTAACGTTGATTTATTTTATAGCTGTGTACGAGGAAAGGAAAGTCTGAATGGCACCGGTAACTTTGTTAGCTAACAGGCTAATGACACAGCTCTGCAGCACGTAAACAAACATATCGAGTGTTTGTTTAACAAGATAAGTTACATTTCACACAGTCTCTTTAATGTTACATTTATCCCAGCTAGCTGTCATTGGATAGTCTTGGTTCTGTGGTCCTCCAGTAGTAAAGCAGAGGAGGCTACACGCCCCTGCCTAACGCCGCCCCCATCTCATGTTGGAGGATGTTTAACGTGTTAAAGACTCAAACTAAACCCAGATTTCATTATTAAAAAGTTTAAACTTCAAAGCTTTCTTTTCTGAGTCTCATCTACTTTGATAATTTGCAAGTGCAGTTGATGTCAATTACATATTCATTCATCACCCATAGTCATTTTAAAGGCTTGAACTGCTGCCATTCAGAAATATTCAAAATCAAAGTGACAGTTGCAGAAGTTTGCATTCACTTTACCTTTTATAACACACACATATTACTCCATCTGTATGTGTCCTGTACTATTTGTTTACAGCTAGTCATGGACTCACAGATGAACAGAAGGAGTTTCAAAAAGTGGCCTTTGACTTTGCAGCCAATGAAATGGCTCCACACATGGCAGAGTGGGACCAGAAGGTATGTTGAAGCAATTCATACATCATTCATGATAATGAAATGTGAAGGCAACAGATCTGGGGCTTTGGGCTGTTCTTTGGCCAGATTATACTCATGTAAAGACAGGCATTCTTTGTAATATAGTGACCACGAGGAGCATCTGTAGAAGATCTAGTGTTCTTACAGAGATGCCTAAAACAGCACATCATACAACTAAACTACACTTACCATCATTTAAAAAATATTGGCATGTATACTATATAACTAGCATTTTTATCAGGCTGAGTTTATCTCTTGTTTATTGTGCTATGAGGCTTGATAAGTAACAAGAGATTGCAGCACATAAATCTCATCTTTTCCACTAGAGAGTAGTAACAGGTTAATTTTTCAACCATACATGCCATGCTTATAACTCTTTAAAATGGCAGATTTTAAAAATCTATATGAATATTGTTTATGTTTACATGTTAAAGTAAATCACTATTACTACATTAAATTGTCACTTGATTCACTCTTGCTCTCTGGATTGGACTGTAATAATTGTTACCTTTTCCTTTTTTTCCCCCAGGAAATCTTTCCAGTTGAGACGATGAGGAAAGCAGCCCAGTTGGGGTTTGGTGGCATCTACGTTCAACCAGATGTTGGAGGTTCAGGCCTTTCTCGGCTGGACACGTCGGTCATCTTTGAGGCCTTGTCCACAGGATGTGTCAGCACCACAGCCTACATCAGTATACACAAGTACGGACCTCATATGGCAATAAAAACATGTACCTGTACTTAAAAGTTCCTAAAAAGTGTAATTATTTGGTTGGTTATTAAGTTGAGACAATTCCATGTTCAAATAGTGGCTCAAATAACCCAAGTTGCCAGACTAGTTGCCACTATTTTACACCCAGAATAAAGCAGTGACGTGTTCATCTTTACAGAAATATTCTCAAATAATCTCAAATCAAAAGTCACTTAGGCCTTTTTCCCCACTTGTGAGACGTTTTTCCTTCACTTTTTTGGTTCTTTGAAAAATGGTTAAGTGAATAACATTGTGTCCAGTGTATATGTTTTCTCTGCCTGCTCATCTGCAGTTTGCTTCCTTCTTTGCAGCATGTGTGCCTGGATGATAGACACCTTTGGCAATAATGAGCAGAGGGAAAAGTTCTGTCCTGATCTCTGTTCGATGGAAAAGTTTGCATCCTATTGTCTCACTGAGCCAGGTCAGTGTGTATGTGAAAAGAAAAACTAATCGCAGGGGGAAAAAAGTAAATTTCAATAGCACAATAAACCTGTGATTTATGATTTTAGGCAGCGGCAGTGATGCTGCTTCACTTCTGACCACTGCACAGCTGAAAGGTGACCACTACATCTTAAATGGCTCTAAGGTGAGTTAAACCTGCCTGTGTCCTCATGTGATATTACACCTGCAGAACTGTAAGTTATTTCTTTAAAAAGACAGCAGTGAGCCAGAAGTATGTCTCATCCCTTCATACCTTTGTAGGCCTTCATCAGTGGAGGAGGAGATACAGACGTCTATGTTGTGATGTGCAGAACAGGAGGTAAAGGACCTAAAGGCATCTCATGTTTGGTGGTGGAGAAGGGGACGCCAGGCCTTGGCTTTGGCAAAAAAGAAAAAAAGGTAGAGTTCACTGTTGATCTACTTAACCATTTGGCGTCTTAAAGATTTTTCAGGTAACCACTAGATGGCAGAGTTAAGTCATGATCTCTCAGCTGTTATCCAATCCATTCTTCAGGTGGGCTGGAACTCTCAGCCGACCAGGGCGGTGATATTCGAGGACTGTGCGGTTCCAGTGGTCAACCGGCTTGGTGAGGAAGGACAGGGCTTCGGCATCGCCATGAAAGGCCTGAATGGAGGCAGGATTAATATTGGTGAGAAGGAAAATATTATGCAAGTAGTCACCCCTCTGTTGCACAGATGTGTCAATTATTTTCACAGTGTAATGCAAATATCTATATTATAGACGGATAAGTAATTATCCTGTAAAAGTCTAATCAGCTTTGAATGAGACTATTGGCAAAAGATTTGTGCATATTGTTTAAAAAAAGTAGTGGAGTCTTGAAGTAGTTAAGGCATGACCAATGGCTTTGGAAGCTTTGCATTAACACAGTCTTCCATTTAAATATGAAAAGTTTAATTCAAAAGCAGCTCATTGCTCATTTCAGTCCACTCAGAGGTTCTGCTGCTATAGTCTCGGTCTGGTGTGACCAGTAGAGTCAGTTTGCTAGTTGTGTAGCTCCTCTGATTGTGCTCCAGTCCTTCTGTTTTAACATTAATTATTATCTCATAATTGCCTTGTCTTGTCACAGAAAACAAAAACCTTATTCTGGTAATAAATGATTGTCTTTGCTATTAGCTTGGTGTGCAGTCACTCACTAATCAGTTTTCCTTTTATACTCTCTGCCATCAGCTTCCTGTTCTCTTGGGGCAGCACATGCATGTGTGCAGCTAGCGAGGGATCACCTGTTGGTGCGCAAGCAATTTGGGGAGACGCTCTCCAACAACCAGGTAAGTTGCTTACATTGTCACTCACACAAGGATCAAGTGAACCAGACTCCAAAGATTTAAGCTGCTGGTCTTGCCATTGAGGAAAAGTCATTCTCCCTCTGCCTGTCTGTGTTATGTTCACAGTTTCTTCAGTTCAAACTAGCAGAAATGGCCACTAAGCTGGTTGCTTCTCGCCTTCTGGTGCGTGAAGCTGCGACGGCGCTGCAGGAGGGCCGACCTGATGCTGTTTCCCTCTGCTCCATGGCCAAGCTCTTTGTCACAGATGAGTGCTTTAATGTGAGTAACATTGAGCAAAATCCACAGTATTTATTTTCACAAACAAACTGTCAAATCCTTTTTTTTTTTTACCTGTTTTTACTCAACAGATCTGCAACCAGGCTCTTCAGATGCACGGCGGCTACGGTTACCTCAAAGACTATGCAGTGCAGCAGTTTGTTCGGGACATCAGAGTCCATCAGATCCTAGAGGGTGAGCTTATATAACGGTGACTTTTCTGTGAATGTCATGTGTATCAGGTCTTAATGTGATTTCTTTGTTTACACATCTGAGAAGGCTGTCATGTTATGGTTTTGTAACTACTACAGTTTTGCGTGTCTGTTTTGTTTACCTTAAAGGAACCAACGAGGTGATGAGGATGATCATTTCCCGAAATCTGCTGACAGAGTCATGATGAATCTCTTCCCCTGGATCTTCAATTGACCATGTTGTTGTGGTCTTTATATCCGGTTTGTTGCTGTTTGACTGGTCCTGAATTTCTCTCTGCACCATGTTTTTTTTTCCAAAGGTGGCACAAATTGTAGGAGAATTTGGGGTGAACTAGTCAAGAAAACATAGGTTTTCTAGTGTATTATTAGATCTGTTGTTTCATTTTTAGCTACACTGGTGAAAAGGCTTTTGGGATGGCAATGTTGATTTATTGATCTGGTGGTCGAGACGGGTCCACAGTGAGATAACTCTGTAATAGCTGCATGGATTTCCAAGAAAAATATAGATAATATTGATTTGTGGCTCATACAGGATGAATCCAGTCACCATCACTGGCCTGACCTCTGACCTTTTGTGTAGTAGCTGTACTTAAAGCTTAATGCTAATGTAGCACGCTAAACATTAGCATTCAGCTTGTAAGTGCAACTAGAGTAGATGAAGCACATTTTATTTAAGTACAGAATGCACATGATCAACACTAATAATGCTGGTTATAAAGTCTGGCTGAATTTAAGATGGAACATTTTGGCCACTGTACATGATTAAAAAAAAAGTTTTTATTACAATACATAGCAGTTTCTCTGACTTAACCTCCAGAGTTTTTACAATCTAAATATATTAAAGTTGTCATTTTTCATTCACAAAATGTGGCTCCCATGAAGCTGCATGGTTATTTTTTTTTTAAACAAAAAGCTGCTCTTTGCAACAATTTTACTCATTCCACGAAGAGGTTTGGATTCTTTTGTCCATAACAGACCTTGGTGTTAACAAAAGGATATAGTTGCTCTGCATCAAATGCAGTCTCTGTGGCCTTTCAGAGCATATTTATGATCAGTGTTACTGGATTGTTACTATATTTTGCCCTGTTTTGTGTTGTGTAGTCTCCAAATAATAGAATTATGGGTTGTGTATTGTGGGTTATGTACTGAAATGTCACTTTGCAGATCACACTCCAAATAAAATCATCTCAATTTTTCCTAAAAGGAATCAGCCTTTTGTTGAGTGCACTGAATTACACTTACATTGACATAATAATGTGCTTGCAAACATCCTGTTTATTATTCAGTCAAACACTCCAGAATACTTTATTGAAAAGAAACTGTCAACAATCAGAACTGTATTAAAAGTGCTACATGTAGCCTTTCAACATCAACAAATCACTTCCACAATATTTCCAGAGTTCAGTATAATTACAAGAAAACAAACAAGACCATAATAAGAAATACTGGTCGAATGTTGGGGAAAACCTGCTGGATTGTTTTCTTGACCAATCTCCCCGATTACTGGCCTCATATGTTTCCAGTCATCAACTTATACCATGTACCTTTAAACAAAATAGTCAGAAATCACCAACAATGTTATACTCTCTATTTTGGTTACATTCCAGCTACCATAACAGGCAAAATACTCATAAAGCATGTACTCTCAGTACACATGAAACCATACTGACAAGCAGGTTACATAAACTATCCTTAAGTGAACATGAAGTAAATGTGGGTCAAAGAAAGTGAAACATCTGAAACTATTTGCAGTACCTGAATTGTGGGTTTTTGCTCTTAAGAGTGCAGTTAGCCTGAGAAAAGTGATCCTTACACAGCCGGGTAAAGTGAAATAAAAATAAAATCATAAAAATGCGTTTATAGTTAAGGTTATCATACAAATCATACAAATGGAGCCAAAACACATTTTGCAAGAACTGCAAAATTCTGAGTAAACTGACCTGTTCATTATGATTTACAACATCCCGACAGACTGCTGCCTAAAAATCATAACGCTGCTATTTCCAAGATCATTTCTAAGCATTTAAATAAAAATATATTTCTCTTCAGTGAGCCTGAATGCAGCATACAAAAAGAAACTGAAATGAAAAACACTGCACTGAGTCAATTAACACACCGACGGGAGAGTTTGCACAAGCACAAATCGCCTGCGAGATTTTTTTTTCTTCCCTCACAACCTCTTAGGTCTTTACGGAGAAAGTGCTTTTCCACTTCAAGGCAAACTCTCTCTGTGTGTGTCCTTTATTTCCCATCAGAGATGTTCCTGCCGGCTACACCAGTGAGCCAGCTTGGCTCTGAGCAGGCACCATGACAGCAACAGCTCCCATGCGTGTCAGAGTGTTGGAGCTGATTTGTGGAGACACAGTGAGTGGAGGTGGCACCTGAGGCTGAGCCCCCTCAGTCCTTTTGGGGTTAGCGACTGCAGGGCTCCTGAGAAGCTGCGGAGGGGCCCCGTTCGTACTGGGAGGCCGCTTGTGTTTCCGTGAAGGAGTTCCCCCGATGTTGTAACCGGGGAGTCCCTGCAACGTGTTGGCTTCTCCAGGTCGCAGCTGGTAAGCGTTGATCACTGAGCCCGTGTCTGAGGCTGATATGGGGGAGTACGGGTAGTGGAAGTTTGGTTGATGGGGGTCTCGGGGTCGAGGGCTGGTGGCTATGGATGACAACGTGCCGTTCTTGGACACGATGTCGGAGCCAGTGTTGCTCTTCGCCCATGACACTCGCTTTGGTGCCTGAGCATCTTCCCTGTTGTAAAGAGAGAATAAAGAGAGTGTGAGAAAAGAAAACAGGAAATTCTTCAATAAACTGATTATACATATTTTAAATTGACCTCCAGAGAAACACAAACAGCTCCAGTATTTTACATACACATGAACTTATAACAATAAAACATTTGTACACTGCAGATTTTTGAATGACCTGTACTAGTAAATGGCAAACTAAATATCCACATCGTAATAGAACAGTTTAAAATAAGAAATACATGTTCTTTATCTGAGGTAAAATCACTCCTTAGAAAGAATAGACTTTGTAAAATGTTGCAGTATTATTACAGGATTTTGATGTTTTAACTGGTAAAGGTGGCGTGACTTTTACAAACTTTGCAAATAACTGATTCATTTAATCTATTACACGTTACATTATACTATTTGATTATTTTGTACATATATATATGTATATATCTTTCATGTGACTATAGCTGTCAGATATGTATCAGTAACAATATTTAATTGAGCAGTAAGTATTAGATTTGTTTTAGAAATCAACATAACTAGCAAATAATTTAAACATATTTAAGTTACTTTTGATTTAATCAAAAGAAAAATACAAGACAAATACGTAAGTGCTCGCTCTAGTTATTTGCAAATTTAACCCCTTAACATTCACTGGCTGAGTTAAAATTCTGCTGCTGTATTTTAAATGGCATCGGCCCATCTTGAACGAGATTATACATTTAATTCAAACCATGTTAAGATACTAACAGCAACAAAAGTTCCTTACTTTGTACATACAGAGCAAAAGTACCATTTCTAGTAGTTTTCTGTTGTCTATAGTTAGACATATTGGTTGAATCACTATGTGCTGCACAATAATTTCACTGTAAGAGTCTAATGAATAAAATGCTTCCATGGTTTTAGTCTGTTTTTAATAATAACATAAAAACAAAACATAACACTCAAGTCAAGTAAAAATACCAGAAAAACTTAAGAAAAATACTTGAGTAAATGCCCTTTTAAGCTACACCTGTACAATCTAATGTGATCCAACACAACTGTTCTGTCATAATGTCTACGTTTATTATGGTGTTGTATTTATTTTTTTGAAACTATCATATAGAATTAAATGTTTCTAATATTGTGCCACCCTGTATGTGTATTAAAAGGACATACATTTCAAGCACTTCTCAATGTAATGTACAACACCACATTTAATTATGACCTCAGTAATACATATATATTTGAGTATACACATTTTTGACAACTTTACCAAAAAACTTAACTTTGTAAATGTAGAATTGGAATTGCATTACATGTAATTAAATAAAGTGAATATATAGTGTACATATACATAGTGAAACTCTCACTTGATCTCATTGGCTATCTCCTCCTCAGAGTCCCGCCTCCTCCTTAGTATGAATATAAGGAAGAGCACCATGGCCACCAGCCCCACCACTGACCCCAGAGTGGCTGCTGCAATCATGCCTGCATTGGAAGCTAGGAAACACAACAACAGAAGGTATTCACACATAATGAGCTCCAGGGCTGTGTTATTTAAAAAGCACAGAGCTGAAATCTCTGGTGTATATTGGAGCACTTACAGGTGATAACCTCTAGGTTAATGGAGCAGCTGTCGGAACCGGCAGTGTTGCTGGCCCGGCAGATGTACTTCCCCGACATGCTTTTAGTGAGGTTGCTGAGCCTGAGGGTGCCGTGTCTCTCATCTGCGAAACAACCACACAGATACAGACACTTCACAATCATTTATTTATGTGATCCGCGCGAGTAAAGCAAGTCAAGGGAGCTACACACAGAATTAATATAGCACAGAATTACAAGTTGGGGAACTATGTTGTCAAAGTAACACAAAAAATAACCGTAGGAAAGGAAATACTGCAATAGACTAGGGAATTATAAAGGGTTTAAGAGTTTGTTAAAGTTCTCATGAGCATTTTTTCCAACATTTCTGCTGCAGTTTGGTCATATTTTTGCTAGTTTTTGGCAGTTTTACACTTGAATTTGCATTATTTTTATATGTTGGTGTAACTGTTCGGATAAGCTTTGACTATAGTGGCTGACAGAGTTTGAAAATCAGTGAATAAATACAGTAACGTATCATATCAGTGGCATGATGCCCTCTTTATTTACACACAATCATCATCTGTATCAGGATATCGCTACTGTGTGCAGCATATCATAGCCGTGTTAAATCATTAGTTACTGATTCCCACCCTTAATCCAGAATATAATCCGCTATTGGCCCATTTCTACTATCTACTGTATATATTTTTGTATTGTTGCAATTCCACAGAAGATAGCTCTGCTGCTGATTCTGCAGTTTTGCAATACAATGATGTTGGTCAGCAAGTTTTGTTTTTATTATTTTTTTGCACCAAGGTCGTAACACAGCAAGGAGTGTGTGCATCCGTCTGACAATCCGTTCCTCTTCGCACATCTGGCTTTAAAATGCTGTGTTGCACACATAGGATGAAGAAATACAAACAAGCTTCATGAGGGACTTATCACAACAAATCCTCTGAAATCCAATCTTGGACGTCACATTGCAGCATGTCTTCATCTGATGTGTTTCTGCTTTCGTGGCGACGTAAGAAAATGTCAGAGTGTGTGCATCAGTTTTGTGGAATCGCCCTCTGAATGTGTTGTTCGGATTGCCAAATGTTTGTGAATGTCAGTTGCCCTCTGCACTGAGTCAATCCCCAGAGAGAGAAAAGTAATGCAACCCAGGAGTCATCCAAATCATCTCAAATGAAAAGTCAAGCACAGAGAAAATCCAAACAGCTGACTTTATCCCAAAGTTATGGTGAGTGAAAGGTGGACTGATCTTTGTGTTTTGTCTGCACCATCTGCTACTGCAGCACCAGGAGGTAGGCAAGTGCATACAGTTATAAAACTACAGTAAACCTGTTATTTAACCAAAGCAAGAAATTATCTAACCCACCTGCACTTTATTGTAAAGCTTCCATCTAGAGTATTGAAATCATGTCTCGGAGATCAAAACAAACACGAGTGCCAAATTAAACAGTTGCAGATAAGTTTGATATGCAACTGTCCCTCTCTGATTATTTAATCCCCAGGCTAGAAAACCAGCTGTGAAGGACCAAACCCAATTGTGACAGATTAGCAGACATCAGCTGACTGAGCTCTGAGGGAGTTCAGGCCCACACAGTGATCAGATCCCAGTGGCAGCAGGGCTACAGGGGATCTGACGTTACATTAGGTGCTGCTTCATATCAAGACAGGAGCATTACTCATATTACCCTGCCATCACTGCAAGGTCAATGAGCAGCATTTGTCACAGCCTTGACACCTGACACGTGATTAATGTAAATCACACGATTTTCTATATGTAGCTCCTGGTATACAGTGCCTGTAAAAAACGTTAATCCCCCTTGGACCTTTTCCCCTTTTATTGCTTTTGAACATTACATTGAGATTTTTTTACAAAGTGCTGTCAAGTATTCACCCCTTTCAATTCAGTAATTAGTAGTTACAGCATTAAGCATGTATATATTACTCAATCAGCCTTGCACATCTGGACACTGCAAGTTTACACTATTCTTCTTCGCAAAACTGCTCAAGCTTTGTCAGGTTACACAGGGATCATGAGTGAACAACTGTTTCAAGTCCAGCCACAAATTCTTCTCTGAGGTCTGCGCTCTGACTCGGCCACTGCAGAACATTCATCTTGTTATCTTTAAACTATTTCTGTGTAGCTTTGGCTGTATGCTCCAGGTCATTGTCTTGCTGGAAAACAAATCTTCTCCCAAGTCGCACTTCTCTTTCAGACTGCATCAGGTTGTCCTCCACGATTTATCTGTACTTTGCTACAATCAGTTTACCTTTAGCTTTGCAAGCCTTCCTCAGCCTGCTGCTGAGAAGCATTCTCACATCATGATGCTGCCACCACCATGCTTCACAGTGGGGATGGTGTGTTTCTGATGATGTGCAGTGTTTGGTGTCCACCAAACATAGCGTCTAGTCTGGTGGCCAGAAAGCTCAATTTTGGTCTCATTCTGATGAGAAAGAACCTTCTTCCAGTTGACTTCAGAGTCTCCCACATATCCTCTGGTTAATATGAACTTTTTAAAATTGTGGCTGTCTGTTTGCGACTCTCCCATAAAGCTTTCACTGTTGTTAGGTGAGTTACTTTAAAGGGGGTCAATACTTATGCAATCATTTATTTTACATTTTTAATTAATTGACTATGCTTTGTAGAAATCTGTTTTCACTTTTACAAGTCTGAGTCTTTTTGTAAGACCTTGTCAAAAAAAGCCAAATAAATTGACCAAGACTCAATGTTGAAAAGAAATAAAAGGAGAAAACTTCCAAAGGCACTGTAGCTACCTCACTTGATACTATCATCCAAGCGAGATTCGTTTTTCCAATTAATGAAAACCATTACTTTACCAATGACAAAAGAAAGTATTATTTAGAGTTAGTTAGATGGCTTACATAATTCACCTATCACAATCCAATCTCACTAATTTGTTTAAAATCCACAAAAGTCAAAGTGTACAAACAATATTCTGTGGTTTTAATTAGCAAGTTAGTGAGCTTAAACTGCTAACGTTAGCCATCTACATAATTAAAACCTGTTAAACAACAAAAATGTTTAAAATATTTTTTGTCAATTGTCAATCAACTGTTTTGAGCATAATTTCAGCCCTATTAGAGACTCTATTGTTGATTAGTTATTCTCTTTATGAAAAATATGGTAAGAATTTTAAAGTGTACACTAATCTAAATGTGGGTAGAAAATATGTGTCTAAATATTGCACACAGCTAAATCAAACACAACACACATACTGTAAAGGTTTAAAGGACAAATTCAACCCTGTATCACAACATATTAAAGGTATGCAATACTGAAAATCCTACTATGAAACTATTACAATGTTAAACATCTTTTCATTATTCTACGTGGTAGAATAAAGATTAACTATGACATGATGATTTAATCTATAAATGTTCAAGGAGAGAGTGAATCTTTAAGGTTGAGTGGGATTATCACCTGGCTTGACACCTATGCTAATCTTTTGATGGTAATCATTTCAGCAAAAACATAATCCTATAAGCATTTTTTACAAACTGGGTTGATTTTTTTCCTTTAAAGCTTTTCAACAGTTCGAGGAGTAGCGTATTAACTGCAGAAAATGGGACTCCACGGGATGTCATGGTTTGCAGGTGAAGGTGGGATGGAGCTGGGGAAATAAATGGAAAATGTATGAGTGAAAACCCTTACCCATGAACCCAAGGACAAGCATGGGCTGGGGGCAGGCTCTCCATTCTGTTTTCAGTTTTTATTTTTTTGTTTTGCAGAAGGAAAGATGGCAGAGAGAGGGTGAGAATGAATGAGAGGTAGGAGTACAAAGTGGTACAAACTGATGGGGATGCAGTGGAAAAAGTGGAACGAGTTGCACTTTCAGTCCCAAATCCAACTGATTCCTCTTAGAGGGGTTGATCAAGTAATGACATGGGCCTTGTTAGATTAGGCAACAAGGTCAGCAGGAAATGAGGAGAAGATCAGCAGAGGGAGAAAACAGAGATTGCTGAAAGAGATAAGCAGTGATGGCAGAGTAAAGGTCATATGTCACAGAGTTAGCCATACATCAGCGCAGATAAAACGATGAGCGTGCGGTCTGAACTCTGATCTCGAGTGTTGGAGTCAAGTGAGATGGTGCAGATACACATGTGATGCAGGCGTGAGTGCAAACGGCACAACAAAACCCCTGGGTCAGTGTGCAATCAGAGGGAGTAGTTTTCATTTTACTTTTCTGCTATAAAAAGATGAAGGCCAGAGATCAAAGCAGTTAAGTCAATACTCAATCAATCAGCCTAAGTCCTGTTGTTCAGAAACAGATGGTGTCTCTGCAGCATCATTTGGAAACAAACATCTAAAAAAAATGCAAGAAAAGCTTTTTCTCTCTCTTTCACGGGCAGCACTGTGAGAGGAGGACGCTGTGTGTCTCAGTGTGTAAAGAGGATTTCACGCTGCATGTTATGGAATAATCGAGGATCTTCCTCTGAGGTACATTTGGAACATCTCCAGCTGCAATCAAAATTATTCAACCGCCTTATCCTGCAGGACAGTACAGCAGAGTGAATAAAATGTAATGCAAACCTATCAGCTAAAGCTTTGAACAGTATAATAAATAAAGTTTTTGAGAACATAATGCTAACTAATAAAATTAATTAAATGATAAAATTACTCAACCTTAATTGTCAATATTTAATATGACCCTGACCATCATGACGTCCAATAAATATTTCTGGTAGTTTCTCTTTTGGTATTTTAGCCAGTTCCTTACATGCAAAATCTTCCAACTCACTAATGTTCTTTAAATTCTCTGCTGCCCCTGTTCTCTTTAAATCCCAGCAAAGATTTTCAGTAGGATTCTAAGTTTAAAAAAATACAGATTAGCTATTTGTTTAGCTCAAAGTCTAAGCTGAGAAAGTGGAATCACTTTATTTAGCCTCAGTTCGTGCACTCTTCCTCTCAGGCTGCATACAATCCTAACCAGTGACATAAGGGACCATGTGTGTAATCCAAGAGACAAAACGCAGGGCAAAAAAACGTAAAGTAATATTTAGTCCAAAAATTAAACAGGAACTGTAAAAGTTCAGGGGAGAGGTTTCCATATTGCACAGTGGAAATTACATCTTTGGTTGTGTGCTTAGTATGTTTTATTGTGAATCATGTCTCCTGTCATCAGTAAAAAAAAAGAAAAAAAGAAAAAGAAGAAAAGAAAATAGTTTTGTGCAGGTTTGAAGTTTTCACCTTTGAAATGAGTGTCTCTGTGCCAGCAAACCTTTTCATGGCAGACTTTGACTTGTCATAGCAGGAAAAGCTCAGGTTAAATTTATTTTTGTTAATGATCTGTTGAGTTGAGAATGAGCATGTATAACAGCAGGACCATAGAACTGGCTCTTCTAAATGGACCGCAGTTATTTTTTCATGCCAAAATGTCTGCTGTGAAAAAGGTCTAAAGAAAAGAAGTGAATGTAATTTAATTTACAGCATTAAAACAATTATATTTAAGGAAATCAGAAAAATCTGTTTTTGGA
>OMNN01089498.1:0-12867 GCA_900302755.1 Chromis chromis
CTCTTGTTATGAACTCATTCAGTCATTTCTCATTACACTCCTTTTCTCTCCGTCTCATCTTCGGACCCAAAGCTGGTCAAAAGGTTTGATCGTGTAGACACATTTTAAAGTTCTTCTCTCGCAGCTTGTGCACAGCCAGAGGGGACAGGTGCATGCTGGTCCGCTCAGCAGCATGAGTTGGAGAAAAAAAAAAAAGGGGGTGGGTGTATCTCTGTGCCAGCACTCATCTTTTCCCACCTCCTGAGGCATGCAAATGTCACTTCTGCTCTCCTTGTCACCAGATTTAAAGGCAGTTTTTTCTTGCAAATCCTGAAATGGAAAAAGCAGAGTAAGGTACAAGATGTTATTACTGTTTCCCTTTTTGCACATCACCTCAGTTGGTCAGCGAGTATGAAGAATAAGGCAGCAAAGTGCAGCTGCTTATTCTCCTGAGTGGCAACTGTGAATTCGGCGCTAATGACTCGGGGCGATGGAGCTCAGAGCTGAAGATGGAGATAGGATGTGGGCCTAATCGAGCCTGAAGCGTCCTCCACCGCCTCCCCTGGCTCTCACGCCACCGTGGGGCCGGCTGGGACTCCATTTTGTGCCTTTTTCTGGCTGCAGGTGCCACGTCACTGCGGAGGCTCCAAGTGCCTGATGGGTACGAAACTCAACCCCACCTCCTGCGTCCTCCGCCGCCTCCTCCCTGTCCACCTTCTTACGCTCCTGACCTTGACAAAAAAAAGAGCATCTGGACGTTCTCACAGAGAGCAGCTTGTAATAACCACCAATCACTGTCTTAATGGTGCAAGTAAAATGTGTTTGATGTGGTGAGTTCAGATGGGCCGTGGTTATGTTTTGTTGTTACACTGGCAGGGTGTGCCAGGCCTGCTCTATAATAAATGCCTCAGACTTATTATATAAAGGATTACAAGGCTTGTAAATGAGCAAAAGAGCTCAGACTGGCAAAGTAAGGGCCTGAAAAACAGCAAGGGCAATGTCACGATTACAAATAATTGAGATTATTGCTTGATATTCAGCAATCAGCTTGCGTTGGCATTTCATTTGGTGTATTGTTTGGGATGCCAACAGATTTGAAATGGTGTAATAGTTGGCATCCTGAAGAAAAGGGGTAATAATAACATCTGTTTTACACGTACATACTTATTTCTAGGGTGTTTTCTATGTTTTTAAACATAAAGCCATAAAGTCTGAAATAATTTTTTATCAGATTTTGTTTCAAGGACAAAATGAATATGTCAGTATAACATTTTGGTTAATACACCAATTATTCTTGCCAGAAGTTAGATTATAAGGTTGATACCAGGAGCATAATTGTACAGTAAATCAAGCTGCTTAGCTTAGCTTAGCACAAAAACAGCAAGCTTGGCCAAGCACGGTACATTTCTGGAATCACCTTCAAAACAAGACTTAAGGGCCATCTTAGGGCAGCCTGAAAGTTTGAGAATGTTCTATCCATCCTTGTCAAACCTCTTTCAGGGCCGATTGTGGGGTAGGAAAGAACTTCATGGTAGGTTCTCAACTCAATGAGGCACAGCAACACATCATTTTTAATAGAATGGCAGCCTTCTCCACTCAAACATCACCATCAACAATGTAAACATCGCCATATAGGTTAACATAACAAATCTTCCATTGCTCTATTTCGTGCATGCTCACAGAACTGTAGTTAAGCCCAGCCACAGCTACATATTGTTGTTTTGGCACACTTAAAAGTTAATGTTATGGTCGAAGCTGTTGGATCCAAGACTGCAATGGAAACAGAAAGCCTGAATAGAATAGAATAGAATAGAATAGAATAGAATATTCCTTTATTGATCCCCCATTGGGGGAAATTCCAACTGTTACAGCAGCACGATAAAGAAATAGCAGAAGTGCAAGAAAAAATAACAATAACAAATAACAATAATTAAGTAATAAAATAGAATAAAATAAGTATGTACATAGAAAAAAGTAGCAGCAACTGAGCAATAAAAAACAGATATTTACACAAAATAACAATAATTAGGCAACAAAAACAGTATGTACACAAAAAGATGAATAAAATATGAGTAAATATATGAAAGGAAAAATATGAAAATATGAAAGGAGGAATGATGGAGCGATCTTGTTGAAGTTCATGAAATCTAGCACCTGCCCAAGTAGTGAAAAGCTGTTTCCCCTTGTTTCCAGTCTTTGTGCAAAGCTAAACTGGACCCTTGGTTTCACCTAGTTTACAAGAAAGACACTGAAAAAACATATACAGCTCTGTCCATGGGTAACAAATGCTTTAAAAAAAAAAGAAAAGAATTATAATTATTATTTTTTTGTTACACATTATAAAATATCTGTTAGAAACCCAAGAATTGGGGAAAGGAAAGCAACATTGAATCAGGTGTTTTTGCTAAAATAAAGTAATTCATTAACAAAAGCGCTTAGATTTGACAAACTAAGTGAGGAAAATCGGTGGTGGATGCTGTTAAATAAAAAAAGTGAGCACATCAGCTGGTGTATAGGCTACACCTAACTCAGCCTCCAGGTAGTGAAACCCATAGACATAAACCTCCATATTCTTCCGGTTCCCGATTGCTTCACGAGGATTGGACGATCGGGCTGGGCGCGACTCCAATCAGGACTCGCGGTGCTTCAGGTAAGCCACGCCACAGGAAGTACAGCCAATCTTGTGCAGGGAACCGCACTTTCTAATCTGCATGCCAACAAACACTACATAAGCGGGTAAGATACCGCCATTTGGGCGTAAATTGCGACTATGATAATTTCTCATGTGTTTAAGTGAGTTTTAGAAGTGTTTCTAGTTTGTTTTCTCCCTTTAAATAGAAAAATGCTAGCTGTTTCCCCCTGGTGGCAGTCCTTTGGGAAAGCTAAACTGGAGCGAGATAGCCTAGCTTGGCAGAAAGCTAACTCAATTCTGTCCAAAGGTAACAACATGTTATAATTTTTACTTTATTTTAACAACTATAATGTGTTACAGTGAGCTTTAAAGTGGCTACTTGTATATGTGTTATATTTAGATGTGGCTAGGCAAATTTCCCCCAAAAATAAAACTACTGCCACATTAGTTGGAACCTTTTTGTCATTTTAGACCATCATTATGTCTGTTAAATCTATTTTGAGATTAAACCGACTACGGTTTGGTTTTAAATTTTAGTAGCCCAAGTCATCCCTCCTATTTAAATTTGTTTGTATCTCCACTATGTCTGCAGGAGGTGTCTTGTGTGTTAGAGCAGTAGTAGTGACAGGATCAAGTTTTAAACTCTGTGATACATTCCCCACTGAACAAAAAATGTTACTTCATAACTCGAGGACCTGACAACACACCAGCAGTCATAAGTTACTCATGTTTAGCCGTGCATCTAGAAAGCACATCCTTGAGGACATTCTGTGGCATGTTACCGTGGCAGGTAGTCTGCACTGAAACGTGATGGGAAAATGCTTTCACAGATTTGAATTGAGTTGATTTGTGTGTGGGTTTGAGCTTCTTCACCTTTCATTTGCCCTTGGTCTTCCTGTTAATGAAATCTCAAAATAACCTGCTGGCTGCTGGAAAAAAAAAAAAAAGTGGGTCAGAGCACCGATGTGACGCCAATTCAATACAAAAGCATCAAGTAGTGCATTATGGGTATTTACCCCTGTGGTAGAATTGAGGTGGGGGCCGGAGTCTGCGCACTGGTGGATGCCTATTCTTGTCCTTTTTTTTTTTTCTTTCCCGCAGTGACATGACAAGCTGGTGGAACAGTCAACAGCAGTTTTTGTCAGTGTGTAGTCATAGTTTCAATTTTAGCCTTTAACTGGACATATTTTTGTTCTTCCAGCTGTAGTGTCTAATCCATACTCGCTGCATGAGACCCCTGGATGATGATGGGGTTGGTTCGGTGTACGCCATCGAGCTGCTGATGTAAGAAGCACTAGAGGACAGTGTTGTTGTATCCAGTACATACTGTTCCATTGTTTGTGTGGCCAAACACATCATGCAGATGCTACTCGGCGCACAGTTTGCCATGCTGCAGCTGATTAGATTAAGTCTGATGGGTTAACAGCACATGAGTGTAGGGTTAGTCTCATTATTAAATGCATATTTAAGTCAAGGAAACACAGACACATGCTGTAACAATACCCTGGTCAGTCAAAATGCCATGTTTGCTATATCAGTTTTGCTTTCCTGACAGTTTCTTACCCTTCAAGCTGTCCACGCTGGCAAATAAATCCAGCCAGTGAAATATCTGTAATTAATAAGACTTCTCTTGGCAATTATAAAATAGATAAAAAAAGCAAAGATGCTAATCTGAAACCACAGAACCTCTCCACAATGACAGCCTTTCTGCCAGCGCCGCTCGATCAACAAGTCTTGAGGTATTGCTGGTGTGCTCTCCATCTGGCTGCCACTGATAAGAACTTACTGGGGGCTGCTAGATAATAGTCTCGCAAGCTTAAAAGCGCAGAGGGGGGCATAATGTATTCTGGGGGAATCCAGCAAGCAGGACCCTATAAAGCAAACCTCATCTCCCCCTTCTGAGCACATTTGGGCAAAGACGGCCCCTCCGATATAAGGCTGGAGGGGGTGGGTGGGGGACATCATGCTGTTTTAGTCATGATTTGCCTTGAGCGTGATTTTATTCCCGGAGAAACAAGATGGCTGTCACAACATATGAGGTACATCCCTTAGGTAGTCCCAGCATGTTTACACTGCAATAATCATTTTATTTAGTTCCTGCTATGGGGCTGAACTACATTTGAAATGATATATTTCTGCTCAGGACACCTCCACGGCAAGGAAATATGTAAAGCTGGTACGACCTCTATTTTCAGGGTCAGAGGCACCGACTGTTTTTTTGGGTTGAACTCCCCCCAGGTGTCCGCAGACAGACAGGGGCTGCCTCCTGAGAGTGCAAAAGAGCAAAAAATGATAAATGGATGTATGCTGTAGGCTCAGATAGGTTGTTTGTAATGTCGGACCAACTGTACATCGTGTATATTTTGCGATAGTAGCAGCACAAGCAGCAGTGGTCACTTTGTGAATTTAAATTTTGGCTCAAGCTTCCATGAGAAAAGGCAAGCAGAAAAAAAACTAAATGTAAAAAAACAATCAAGCCATGAAACTGTGTAAAAATCCATTTGTGAATAAGGTTTTTCTCCCTCTTCCCTAGAAACTAGTAAACCGTCCATCGTGTCAGGAGATGATGGTATGTGACGTAGAAGAAAACGCAAGATGACAGCATGAAGGAACCCCAACCCCACCCTCCGATCCTGTTGGTTATTCATCCGGTGACGCAGGGCAAACCAGACATCTTTGGCACAAAAGACCAAATCATTCGGAGGGGAATGGATGCAGGCAGACACACAAGTCAGACAGTAAATGCATCACAATGTGTTTCTCAGTGTTTGCTGATAACTAGAGATGAATTTGGATGTGTGGCATCATCTCGGTGGTAGTGGTGGTGGTGGTGGTCTATCTCTTTGGTGTATTTCAGCATGAGAAGATTTGAAAGATTCACAGTCCCTTGGGTCCTCGGGGTTAATGACAGGAAAGAAGTGTGTGGATTTAAAAAGAAAAAAGAGAGAGTGGGGGAATGAAATGACTAAAACGCCACTGGCCATTAACCGCCGATCATAGCTGTCATATTATGTGGAAACACAGATAGATGGGAGGTTTGGCCGTAAGGGAAATGCTTTGACTGTCTTCCATGATAATAGGCTCGTGTGACGAAGTAGAAACTCGGTGAGAGAGACATGCTTTGGGGATGTGACAGTGACTGCATGACACATCGAAAATGATCTAATTGCCCCAGCATTGTCTGTTTTTTCCATTTTGTGAAGAAGGGATTTGGTCAGATTAGGGGAAGCTGGGCTTTTCTGTATTCTCTTCTACTTGACCTCTATTATGATAACAGATGTTAATTACACACTGCTGGGTTTCCCAATGAATCTGTACACATTAAATGCCCCCTACCCCTTTCTAGTGTCAGATTGCATGCATCTGGAGATAGATTTTGTTGTGTGCGAGGCGTCTGTCTGTTTACCCAGATTTTACTTTGGCTGTGAACATCCACTAAACCTGGCAGCACTTCTGAACACGGAAAATCATGTCTGCAGCCATATGGAGCAAAAGCTGATAAATCAGTGTGCTCAATATGTTTGCTCCATCAGGGAATTCCAGCACGAATAAGCTGAGGAAGGGAAAACTCAAAGTAAAACTCTAGAAGTTAACTAAAAAGTCAAACCTGTTTTTATTTAAGTGTCAGTTATTCTGGCAGTGGCCGGATTTGCTAGCAGAGGAGAAAGGAAAAACGCAGTAGCTAGCCCTGAACGTAACATCTATCCTGACTGAACAGGGTTAGTCTTGGAACTCAATACAGAAAAAATATTATGCATTGGAATATATGATTTCTTTGTTTGTTCGTGTGTAAAAGAAGTAAAGAAGCCTAAATAGAGTTACATAAATTGATAACGCCTTTGTGTCCTTTATCCAGTTCCATGATATTATAGTGCAGTGGAATGATAGTGTATTAAGCAGCAGTGGATGTGGAAACATTTTGACAAATCAATGCAGTGCTTCTTTTTGGCTGTAAACTTGTATATTTTATCCTTTTGACATCATCCTTATTAAGTCAAGTATACTTTTACCAGAACTTCAAAGGATGCTAAAACAGAAACTGACAAACCGACTCATAAAACCAAGGGAGAGAAATGAATACTGAAGAGCAACAGCAGGCATTTGCATCACCGAGTTACACAACTCTTCTCCACTGGTTAACAGGACATACTCTGTTTTGATGATGAGTCACTGCACAGCACTGTACAGCATCATGTCATGAACCCCGCTGATTGTACTTAACGTGGGATGGCAGGGGAGTGGGCAGAAATGGTCAAAAGATGTTTATTGTTCTCACTGTACTTTATGTATTTAATGCACTTACTGAAATACCAGCAGTGGAGGATTTTTCGCCATGCCAACAATCTAGCTATGGGGATGGCAGTGTTGGTCTATTGGATGTTTTACTTAGAAATTTGCTACAGACATTCAGGTCCCCCACACAATGAATTGTGATAACCTGATTAATTTAGTAATATCATCAGGTCAAAATTGTAACCCCTTAACATAAACGTTTCCCCTTTTGTTTTCCCTTAAGTATTTTAACGTAGTTTGAATCATCTTGTTTCTCACTGAATGAATTGTTCCAACACTTCATTAACTCTATAAGATGTTTACAATGAGGAAACATTAAATAAGGTTTGGATGCACAGCATAAGTTTGTAATGAGCAACTCCCCAGTGGAACACTTACTGCTTATTGATCCATTCAGCGAATCTACTCTAAGCTCCCTCTAGTTGTCCGAGTTCCTTACACTAGCTCTAAGGCTGAGCCCAGACACCCTATGAAGGAAATGCATTTTGGGTGCATGTTTCCAGAGTCTCAATCTTTTAGTCACTATCCAGATCTCATGACCATAGAGGTGGGTTAAAACGTAGCGAGAGCTTTGCCTTCAGGCTCAGCCTCTTCCTTACCATGAGGGCCCAGTACTATGCCCACATCACCGCTGACCTTTTCCCAATCTGTCCCAACAAGATCCCGTGATGCTTGGTTTGCAGCAGAGAACCATGACTTCAGACTTAGAGCTGTTGACTCTCATCTCTGATACTCTACACTTGACTGCAAACCTCTTCCGTGCATGTGGAATGACACGGCTCGATAAAGCTAACAGAGCCGCATCATCTGCAAAAAGCAGAGACTTAACTCTGAGGTCCACAAACCAAACACCCTTCTGACCCCGACTGCGCCTTGAGAACCCATCCATGCATCCATCCATCCAATCTTGTTTCAGGTCACGGTGGCAGCAGGCTAAGCAGGTCATTCCAGACGTCCCTTTCCCCAGCAATGCTTTCCAGTTCTTCCTGGGGGTTCCCAAGGCGTTCTCAGGTAAGATGAGATATGTAATCCCTTCAGCGAGTGCTGGGTCTACCCTGGGGTCTCATTCTAGTTGGACATGCCTGGAAAACCTTAGAAGGAAGTTGCCTAGGAGGCATCCTGATGTGGGTGATCCCGTTTATGAATATCACAAACAGGATCAGAGATGAGGAGCGACGTTGGCTAAGGCTAACACCCACCGCAAACTAATAAAAAGTTCTCACTTTGGTTGTACAGGGACCAAATGTCTTGTAGCAGCAGCCCCCATACTTCTGCAGTATCCCCCACAGGTTCCCCTGGGGGGACACAGTCCTAGACCTCATCCAAGTGGACACACATGGACTGGTCAAACACTGACTGCCTGTTATAAAGGTAATTTGTTTGAAATACTTGACTAAACATTGTATTTATTGATAATTAACTGATGCTAGCATGCTAAAACATTAAACTAAGATAGTAAACATACCTTTTAAACATCTCCATGCTAACATAATTATTGAGACCATGGTTGGCATTCTGAGCATAGTATTCAGCTCAAAGACCATCCAAAAATTGGATAACTGGACTTTACATCCCTCCAATATACACACGCACTGTGGCTTATGTGCTGTATACACTTATAGAATACAATTAGTTAAACATAATTTGAATATCACATCTCTTGAATAGGTCAAATTAACATTTGCAGAGCTGCTGAGGCTGCGATGAACAAATCTCTCAAAGAAGCCCTGTGTTAAGATCTGCAATTATAAAGATCAAAATGAGAATTCAATTTTTGTATATCAAAGGCTGCTATAAATACACCGTCATTCATCCGACACATCACACAACAAATTCATTAACATCACATGCAAATCGAGGCTCATGAGATATTCCGAGATTAGCTATGTATGTTGAGGTTGTGTTGCATTAAACTGAATTAATTTTTTCCCTCAATTTCACCTCAAGGCATGTTTGCCTTTACAGTTTAAATAACCCAACAAGCAAGGTGAAAAGCTTCACACAGCACTGTCCTCTGCACAAATACCAGAGAAAGGAAAATGGGCTGAGAATACAAATTGTGTACTCTGTTTTCAGTCTTGTACAAAAGCAGCAGCAAAGTGTACCAGCATCTATGCAGAAAGGCTCTAATCAGCTAGGTTGTCGGGTCATCTGAAGAAAGGTTAGCCAAATTGGAGCCTCATGCATGTACACGGTGGAAGCAATGATAGCCTAATGATCTTTATATCAACTGCACAATCCCAATACTCATTTCAGTGGCTCATGATATGCTATATACCACAGCTGCGGAAGTCACGGCCCAGTGGTTTGCCACAATGGCAGCCAGTCATTGACGCCAGCCACGGGCCTGTCAGGCATTCACACCACGTACCTACGGCCACAATAGCCTCATCAGTAGCCTTATTCAATCAGTCTTCACAGACGGAGTCGACTCGGGTGCTGCAGACCCAGCCAGCCGTCCACTGATCTGCATCACAGAGGCATCAACAATCAGAGCGCCCCTCCTTAAATCTCCTTGAAGTGATCTCTGATTTCTCCTGATTGTGTCCGACACTCTGCCATTATTCCACTCAGCACTTTAAAGTCTGACCATGTGATTAGTACAGCAGAGGAAGGCACAATGTTACAATGTTTGTATGAATTGTTTTAGCGGCGGTGTACAAAACAGGCAGACGAGGAATGACGTTTGAGTCAAGAGTTTTGAATAGGCAGGAAATTCAAGCTAATTTGCATGCACGTTTGCCTTTCTGACCTTTAAATTGAGGGTTGTAGGGTATGGCAACGAAACACTCGAACACAAAATCAACTTCATTTAAGTCCGTCAGACTGGAATTAACCTTGTAATAGTGGTGCAGGACACAGCAGGGTGTGCTTGGTGCAGCATCGATGGTTACAGAAACTATATGAGGCTGCTATCGATTCCCGCATGCCACATACAAAGAGTGTGAGACTGTGGAAATCAATATCCTTATCAATCAATCAATCAACCTTCATGAATTGCTGCTTGCCCTTCAGGCCAGTGTATCGCCACCAGAGCAAAAATACTGCCACATATACAGAGGTTTGCAATATTTATGCTCTTTCCAAATCTCCTTGCTTTGACCTGAAGGCCTGCAGGAGATACTGAGCGTCTAATCTTTTTATTTTTGTGAGCATTCAAGTTTATTTTTCTTTTCAGTCTGAAAGTGAAGATGAAGTCACATCCACTAAAGCTGCTTTAAAAAAGAAAATGAATTCTGGAGTTCATTGTTATGGAACCTTGTACAGGTATTGATCAAACTGCAGCAGCTGTAATTGAGATAATCCCAGTATAGTTTGCTTTCATATACCGTAGAATCCCAAAAAGCCACACACACACACACAAAAAAATCACATTGCAGAGATATCCATGTAACAGTGCAGGGTTTAATGAGTGGGCCAGAGGAGACGAAGCTGAATGACTTGCTCGTCAGTCCAGTGCCACTTCATTTTCAACAACATAATTGTACTCAACCCTTACACTGTTTCTGAATCCTAACACATTTCGCAAATTATCTGTCAGCAGAGTACGGCTGAAAACATGTCTGAAAACAGCTTCTTTGATTTCAGGTAAGACACTTTTGTTCATTAAATAGCTTAAAATGTTCAGGTTGGATTTAAATATGTGCCTTAATTATTGTGTTATGTCTCTCCAAGTAGTTGTTGTTATGCAATTGTGCGATTATTCAGATCTATGTAGCGAATGTATAAAAAATTACAGGAGACATGCAGCTCCAGTGGAGCAACTGAAATTGAAAGCCATGAAAATCAACTTCTTTGCAGTCAGATTGCATATGTATGTGTTTGTGCGTGTTTAAGGGACCACATTTTTCATTTTTAATTGACTCTTTACATAATTAACCATGAATTATTATATTCTTGTACTCTACTCTGCTCAAATACATGAAAAATTGCGGCCTCTAAATTATAATTTTATAAAAGTTCTCTTCATTTTTAAGCTTTTGTGACTCTGACATAAGCACATGAACCGAATCAATCTAGGAGGATGTACTGTTCCGTACAGTATGCGAGAAGGATTATTTGATTACTCGCAGCCATCTTATGTGTGTCATAAGATGAGATATCTCGTCAGTATAGCATCAGTCAGAGAGGATGATTTTTCATGGTGTTGAGACTAGTGGCTCAGAGAGCAGCAGAGCGGTATGTAGGTTACCTGTCAGGAAATTAAGCCTATTAACTGCTTATGTAACTCGTCACACATTTGGCTGTGTGTGGCGCACATGGGTTCTCATCTAATGATTCACATGTACTATTTTTAGCAAATATATTATGTGTAGATGGTCAGCACTGCGAGTTTTGCTAAAGTAATGCTAATGTTTTCATGCTGGAAAAAATAGTTTTAGTCAAGAAACAATATCTTACTTGGAAATTTCATTACCATAAATAACCATTTTTCAATCAACTACACACAGTCATGATTACATCTGTACCTCCATTTCTTGAAAGCTTTTTCTAACCGTTACCATGTTAAGGTTTTTAGAAATATGTGCAGCATTTAATTTCATGTCAGTAGCATGATGCTAGCAGCTCTAAAAACTGCTAGCAGTTTTTTTAGAGCTAAGACACATCAGTGCTTTGAGGAAATGCAAAGTAACAAAAGGCTCTTTTCCACCGCAGGAACTTGTGGGCCTTTTTAGGGTGATCTGAACCTTTGTGCAGGTTCCAGCTGCAGGAACTGCCCCTGTAGAACATCTTTTAGGACCAGGGAGGGGGGGAAAAGTACCTACTCAGGAGTAGGTAGTTGTGGTTAAACTTGGAGAAGTCAAATCTTGATTGGTTAAATTTAGAGAGGGTTTCTTTGGCCTTCCGATGTCCTCACTGAGTAGCAGTCTTCTCCTATCTGACATTGCCATTAACAATGTAAACTGCACGCTATAGGCTGACCTAACAGACCTCTATTGTTCTATTTCCTATGTGCTCATAGAACTGGATCCAGTAATAATAATCTAACCTTTATTGATCCCCTTGGGGAAGTTCCTTCTCTGCATTGACCCATCCTATTCATAGTTAACCTTAACTATACATACTAGGAGCAGTGGGCTGCCGCAGTGCAGCAGCCGGGGAGCAGTCAGGGGTTAAGGCCTTGCTCAAGGGCCCACAGTGGTGGTGACTGGGACAAGCGGTCGCTCTCACTTTCCCACCTCAACCTCTTGCCTCTTTGCCTCAAGTGCCTGCAATAGAAAGCAGCCTATTGGCAATGCTAATATGTTGGCATAGATATTTTTTTCATCTTGTATCAGGACATTAGCATGATGGCACATACAATTGCAAGAAAAAGTATGTGAACCCTTTGGAATTTCATGGTTTTCTGCGTTAATTTGTCATAAAATGTGATCCGATCTTCATCTAACTCAAGGGTATTGACAAATATAATGTGCCTAAAATAAATACACAAAAAAAAATCGGATCTTTCATGTCTTTATTGAGAACAACCATAAAAACCTCATAGAGCTAGTGGAAAAAGTATGTGAACCCTTGAGTTAATGACCTCAAAAAAGCTAATTGTAGTCAGGTGTTAGCATACCTGGAGTCCTGTTAAGAACATGAGTTTGGAGGTGTGGACTAGAGCTACTTTGACCGATAAAAAACACTCAATTTTTTTTATTTGCTCAGCACAAGAAGAATATGCTGATGTGAGCCATGCCTCGCCTAAAGAGCTTTCAGAGGATCTACAATCAAGAATTGTTGATCTACATGAAGCTAGAAAGGGTTACAAAGTGATTTCAAAGACTTTAGAAACTCACCAGTCTACAATTAGACAAACGATCTACCAATGGAGACTCTTTGGGACTGTAGCTACTCTACCAAGAAGTGGGCACCCAGTCAAAATGACCCCAAGAGCACAACGAAGACTCATCAATGAGGTAAAGAAACAACCTGAGTGGCAGCCAAAGACTTGAAGGTGTCATTGGAACTGGCTAACA
>OMNN01089508.1:0-11432 GCA_900302755.1 Chromis chromis
CCCTCATGCAAATGGAAATCCCAAATGTCACTGGCCTACCCCGACAGGAAAATGCACCCCACCACATGGCAAAAACATCAAACAATCAGGAACATCTTGAGGAACATGACAATGGCCCAAGATGTTGATTTGACCTCCAAACTTCCTAGCCCCCATTCTGATCAAGCATCAACAGGATGCAGTGGAACAAGTTGGATTGACAGAGGCCCCACTGCACAAGCCAGAGTACCCAAAGGATCCACTGCCCTGGTCCTGGTGCCAGACCCCATAGGACACCCTGAGAGGTCCTCTTGTCCATGCCCAATGGTTCAGAGCATTTTGGACCACATAAGGGGGACCAACACAATATTAGGCAGGTGGTCATAATGTTATACCTGATAGGTATAAATGACCAAGCTCTAAAAGTATAATTTAAAACAATATTACAGAGCTTGATTATATAAATCCTACTTCTGAGATTGTCTTAAGTAACAATGCATCACATTTTCTGGATGAGGACATCTTTCCATGCATGCTCTTGCCAACTTCAGTCTAAATATAATGGCATTGTCTTTCACTGGGTCAGAGAAGGTGAGAAAACTGTGACAACAAATGAGCATCTGTGATCAATACGCCACAGATCTGAAGCTCTGAAGGTCATTTCTCAGTCTCTCCGAGTCAGATTGCGACTTAATTAACCAGAGAGTAGAACTTATTCACTTCAAGCCAAGCAGCACAATGTCAAGCAGATTTCATTTAAGTCTTAATTAACCAAACGTTATTTATCGGTTAACGTTCTTTAAATGTAATTATTACATCACGAGTATATGAATGAGATCCAACCTTTCAGTTCAGCAAACTTCAGCGGCTCCTTTTCAAGGTGAACTCGGAGGGCTAATGCAGACGTGACTGAAGGTTCACGAAGCCTTTTAAAGGAGCTACAGGAAAGTCTGATGAACTGCCACAAATGATGAGTTGCATTATGGGTAACCGGGCCTCTAAAGCTTTGAAACAGCCCTCCTTTTAAATCAAATGTTCCTCCTCCATTGGGAAAATCTCAAGACATACATTTTCAGTGCAAATTGATTGAAGTCTTGGCCTAGCTTGATGTTTGAACTTAATTTTGTTTCTGCCTGTCTGATAACTCAGTTTGTGTTAGATGTGCTATAAAAATAAATTTGATTAGAAATATTTGTATTTACTCACCACATAGAAAAGGAGTCACAAAGTTCATGTATGGAGGTACAAAGGGAAGATGGAGGCCTTAGTCAGCGGCAGGACTTTCACTGAGGAGATCAGGGTTTGCGTTTCATTTTCAGTTTAAGTTTAATTTTCCTTTTCATTTATATTCGCTTGCTGGTTAAGTTTAGGCATCAACATTACGTGGTTACATTTAGGAAAATATAGGGCTTTGTTCGACACTTTTACATGTTAGATACTTGGTTAAGTTTGGGCACCAAAACTACTCGGTTAGAAAAATACCATGGTTTAGGTTCAAATATGGCATTTTCACTACTTGTTTGAAGCTTCTCCTTCTCCTGACAAGTATTTCCCCATCTAATATATCATCAACACAAACAAACACAATCTTCCAGAAATATTATGTACAAGAATGCAAAGTTGTGGAGACAAGGTTGCAGCAGGACTCAAGAATGGCTTGAGGAGCTTTACAAAGAGACCCGACCTAAAAACTTCCAAGATCCCAACTCGATCAAGCATCAATGGGATTCACCGGAACAAGCCTCATCCAAGGAAGTCCAACTCCACAACCCACAGGACCAATCTGGAAGGATCTGCTGCCAACATTCTAGCGGTAGACACTACAGGACATCACCAGAGATCCTGAGTCCATACCTCCACGGATCAAAGCTGTTTTGACAGAATGAAGGGAATCTACACGGTATTAGGCAGGTGGTTTTAAAGAGGTGTATGCGCTGGTTTCAGGTGTACACTTCTGTTTTTTCATCTCCAGTTGAAGCTTCAGTGGATGTTTAAGTTAGAGGCAACTTTCCCACCGCGGCCAAGAAAATTTTTTCATGTCTTCATTTGACAGCAGTGTGGAGGAAGTCCGGCACTGAGAGGGATGTGGCATGCAACAAAGGTACAGCCATGAACACTGAGTTTATGCGGTAACCTTTAGGGTGTCCAGTGTGAAAACTTTATCAAATCTTTAGTTGCAGCCCTATTTGTTGTCATAGGTAAGTATTAACTGTGCATTTTGTTATTTTGTAGAATATACAGGATGTAATTTATTCACTTTAAGTTGTGTTACTTGCAAATAGAAATCAAAAATCACCTGCTTGTCCATAATCCTCTATCCATCCGTATCCTCCGTCTTTCTGCTGCGTGTCAGTCAGGTTTCAGCTATCCTGCTTTTTATCTTCCGAGCAGCAACCTGCTGACCCGACCGTATCGCTTTACATTTCCTCTCAGCAGCAGGGAGCCCTACAGTTCTGACACTTCAGAGTCAAGCGGCATGACGGAGACACGGCACAGATCTCGTTACTTTCATGCACAACGGGTGTCAAACCGTATTAATGAGACGAGTCAAATGGCATTTAGTCCACGGAAATGCTTCCTTTCCCAATTTTCTCTACCACTCTCATGCATTTTTCAACATTCTGCACCGAGAACCGAGGCGAAAAGATGACACACAATACATTTATTCACGGCATAGGGTAACGATGAGCGTGGGTTGAATGTAAAACACAGTTGAATCACCCACAGTTGTGCTCCTAACTTTATGGTAACGAACAATAACATGAGAAATCTGTGAAAGTGGCACAGTTCTTATATTTGAAATGTGCTTTTCTTTTCAGGTTGGTCACTTTTTAGTTCTTGAAACACATGATTGACCACATTTAAAGTTCAGAAATACGAAGTGGAGTGAATAAAGGAACCTGTTGTTACAACAGATGATATATAAGACACTATTAACAGATATTTTTCTATATTAAGCTGCAACAAAATGACTTATTGCAGTGTATAAAAAAGGACTAACATGCTGAACCAACTGTGAATTAAACAGATTTTAGTCTTTAATCTTAGTAGTTTGATTATTCGGTTGTACAGTTTTCAGTCTTAGCCAACTCACAAGCTAAGTATTTGCCTTTTTAGTCACTTTTTCTTAGCTCTGTGTGTCTGAGACGAAGCTAGAGTATAAAGAAAAGTGACTATTCATCTCGCTTTCCAAGGATGAACACAAACGACACTCATTTAACTTTTAACAAATGATGACACAGGTATCAGGATAGAGTTAATGCCATGTTAAGGTCAAAATCAACACTTTTCAGTATGTTTTAGTAGAATGACGACTGACTGAAAAGGACACCAAGTTGCTCTTTTCTGCACAGCGTATTGCGTTAATGCCTTGTCAACACTTTAGCATGACAGGAAGTTAGCGTCACTCTAAAGGACAACTAGCCAAAAGGTGAAAAGACGTCACACTTCCCAGACTTCAAGTGAACGAGAATATTAGCCAGATGTACGTGTGTGAGCTTGTGTGCGTTTGTAATGAACCAGCTGTGTGGTTTTGTCAGCCACACCATCTGTTGTCTGTCTGCCCACTGAGACTCCCATTAAGCCTCAGTACAGATCGCACCGTGGAGGGAGATGACCTGAGTCAGGCCCTGTCAGGGGCCGACGAACTGAACCAGGACCTCTGGCACTGGTAGCACTTCCCAAAGTGACTCTTTCATGAGGCGGCCACACTGAGCTTTCATCTGCCAACTGTTTCTACTTGTAGTTAAGAAGTAATATATTTGAGGAGAAAATGCAATGTGGTTATTAGGGAAGTATTTTTGCAGTATTCAGATCCTGACCCATTACCACTGGCTAGCAAAGGGCACCATGACAAACACTCCTGTGACACTTAATGACCTCTGACCAAACTGATGTTTTTAAGACAAGCTGATTAACAAGGACCTCTTTCCTATTTCCTATATATCTACCTTTACAACATGGGTGTTGTAAAGGTACATCCCTACTACTACTTTTTGTTAAATGCATCAATAATACAAAATTCTTCACTGGCACCCTTAAACATCTCTACAAATGTACATACTTTCCCTCCAGTATTTACTTTTGAGACCTAAAGCTTTATGACGGTATTTGTATTTATGCAGCTAAAACATTTGTTTATATGAGAGAAAATGCTGTTGATTAATTACAGGAACAAAAATGTATGTTGTTTGTAAAAGTTTTAGGAGACAGTCATATTAGGGGGGGAAATAAATTCATGCTCATTGATTGTTTAATGTATTAAGATGCCAAACAGCTGGAGGTGTAACCTGGGCATTGAAGCCAGTCTTTCATGATATAAACCAGTGTGAACTATCCCTCTGGCCAGTATTCATCAGAAGGGATAAAGAAACAGTATAAAGAAACAGCTTGGCTGGAGGCCAGTTAGACAGCCTGCACTCTCAAGATTTCATTTATGATTTATTTCTTGACCACAATTGGATTTAGATACAAGTCAAGCTCTTATTACAGCTAATCATTTGCATAAATCGCTAAAGGTGTTTTTCCTTGAGCTGCATCAAGCTTCAAGGATGCCAAAGAAACCCACTTTAACCTTATGCAAGCACTTTTATATCTTGCTGATTGATGGTGCCATTGAAGTTTCCTCAGTGTCCCTACTTAGTGACAAAATACAGCCTTTCTTTTAATAACATCTGTAGTACAGCATGTTCACTGCCAGGTTTAGGCTTCAATCTCCACCATGTATCTGAAATTATCTGTTCAATTAAGTGCACTTTTATCACAAAGTTATAGTGCATATATATAATGGTCCAAACAGATGTAGTGCTATAACACCTATGTTTTAAGAGAACCTTGGATTTTGGCATCCATGTTGATGAGACTTAGACACCCAAATAAACATTGTCCCAGAACAAGCACACAACAAAATGCACCCCACCACATGGCAAAAACATCAACCAATCAGGAACATCTTGAGGAACATGACAATCAGCCAAGATGTTGATTTGACCTCCAAACTTCCTAGACCCCATTCTGATCAAGCATCAACAGGATGCAGTAGAACAAGTTTGATTGACAGAGGTCCCACTGCACAAGCCAGAGTACCCAAAGGATCCATTGCCAACGTCCTGGTGCCAGACCCCATAGGACACCCTGAGAGGTCTTCTTGTCCATGCCCAATGGTTCAGATCAATTTTGACCACATAAGGGGGACCAACACAATATTAGTCAGGTGGTCATAATGTTATGCCTGATCAGTGTACGTCTTGTAGTATATGAAGAACATCATATAACGTCATATATAACATTATAAATAATTGGATTTACCCCAGAGGAGATCTTTGGGATTTTATGAAAATTCAAAGTTCAAAGCAGTAATTAACTTCAAATAATGTAAATCAGCA
The DNA here is from genome assembly GCA_900302755.1 of Chromis chromis. Lineage (NCBI taxonomy): Eukaryota > Metazoa > Chordata > Actinopteri > Pomacentridae > Chromis > Chromis chromis. The sequence goes on from OMNN01089508.1 coordinate 5,364, forward strand.
AAATTAATAGACAGAATTTCATCAGTTGTTGTTTTTTTTTTTTTTGTCCATGCTGTGATATCCCAAATTACTTGTTAAACATTCAATTTGCAACAAAAAAGCGCTAAAAAATTTGCCCCATTTGAGAAGCTGGAAACAGCCAAAGCTTGCCATACTAAATAAAATGGAAGATTTGATTAATCAAAAGTATGTTGACACATTTAAATGATATTTATAGCTACAAACAAATTCTTTAAAACAGTGCAGAGGACAAATACACCAACCAGATGATAAAGATATGATACCATGGAATAATGTATGGATTCTTCTGCTTCTTTACACCTGGTGGCAAGGAGCTTAACTTTGCTAATTACCTTTCAAGGTTAGGAGATTAATGTGTGTTTCTAGTTTAGGACACACTGATTTAAACCCTTACTCTCCTCCTCCTCGAGGGGGGTTAATGCTCCTGTCCTTGCCAGCTTCCATCTCCACACCAGTTTTCTTCCCTTCTTTTTTCTTTCGCTCCAATTATCTGCCTGCTCCTGTGCGCTGAGGGCCCCTCCATCCAAACCCTCCTCGCCCATAAATTTCCCCTTCGCTGTGTTTCAAGGAGCAACAGAAATTAGCCGTTAGACATCTGGACGGAGTTGCTCTCGAGTTTCCTTCCAAGCGCAGGCGGCACGCAGATGACTCCGTTTGGTTTTTATTTGACAGCGGTAATTAAATTTGTCTGCCTGTTGGTAAGGGGCAATCCAGCTGCCAACTTTGTGGATTTCCAGCCGGGGTAATGCTTCACTGTGACAGAGCGGAGACCCTGTGCATCAAGATGGGCAGCCGAGAACTAACTTCTTTTGTCGTTCTGGCAGAGAGGACGCCCCTGAAACCAGGACACACACTTCTGCACCTCTTGATGAATTTTCCAATTTAATTTAAATGCTAATTTGAGTTTGATGGCAGTCTTGGGGCTCTTTGCTCTCAATAACAAGATGGATGCTTCTCCTCCAGTTTCTGGGTTGCATTTAGCCTCAGTAAGCTTCTATTCATACTTGCGATGAACACATGGAGGACTCAGCAGTCAGAGCGTTATGCCCAATTTGCTAAACTGATAATAATGAGCATCCTGTGGTCTCACAGGGTACACATGCTAGAACATGGTGCGGCGAAAATAGTCTGTTTAGCCTCCATTGATGAAATCTTCTTTTGCATTTTCCATTTGCATACTGCTGTTCCAAGTTTGTTAAAGTATCGATTGAGGAATTTGGATGATCTGCTGAATGATTCATGTGAAAGCATAGAGGAGGGAGCAAGAGAAATTCAGGAAAATGAGGAGAAAACAGGGAAATAAAACCAGAGATCCAGAGATGATAAATATCAAAGCAGAAAAAAAAAAGACAGACTGGCTGAAAGACGCTTGTTGGACCTTGCCAGGAGTTATTCGAGCCTCTTCGTGTTATTGATTTCTAATATTAGCTGACACTGGACGGTATTTCATGGGCATTTGTCCTGTTAAATGTCAGCGTGGTTTCAGTTCATGGCCCGTGACTGAGCATAAACCCCCAACTGCTGAAGGAAGAGAGGAAGGAAAGATAAGGATCAACCAGCTAAAAGGTTGTTTTTTCTTCCCTCTCCAACTGGCTGGATCTGGATTTCTCTCCTATCGGTTATACTAACTTTTTACTCACCAGTTTCAATGAGTCGAGCAACCAGATGGTTTTTAGATCCCCAGGTTTAATCCAAGTAACCGAACCACCGATGTAAAATAAAACCAGGAGGGAAGCATGTCTGAATCGTGTGTCGAAGTGTCCTTTGCACCGTCATGCTGCGTGTGAGGACACAGCGAATGCAGTGGGTCAAAGATAAGCCAGGAAGAAGCTCTCTGAGACCAAATGTTTTACAACGGGCAGTTTGGTTTTTCATTTTCACTTCCTCATAAATGGATTCATAATTCGATTGAGGTTTCGAGTAATCACAGGGAGTCGTGTTGCTGCTTCAACAGCTCAGGGGACGCGACACAACGACTTACTCTACCACAAAATATGACTTTGCGAATGCAGTTGAGTTGTATAGGAATGTCATTTTGTGGAGATTCATTCCATTGCACATCCAAACATCTCACTACAGTTGTGTTTTAAGGGGATTTTCTGCAGGTTTCAATTTGTTAACAATTACAAATAGGTTTTCTAATCAACGGATATTTCTCTTTTTATGTTCATCTCTCCTTTTCATTCAACTATTTACTAGATGGGATGAGACTTGAACCTGATAACCTAGAAAATGTCGGAGAAGCTTCAAACACGTTCCAAAAGGGTCGTATTTTAACTATGATATTTTTCTACCCATAGTCTTGTTCAGATTTGCCCCTTCCCAATATGGTGCCCTAGGCAAGATTTTATATGGCGCCCCCCTCCATCAGCGATTTACATACGTTTACAAAAGAAATCGAATAGCATTGTTTTGTAGTAATAATAATTGGGCATTGCTTTACATTTGAATCAATGTGAGCTTTTCCATTTTAAGAGTTAATAGTAATAACTAGTTTTAATATAATTATGCTGAAGGTGAATTTTCTCCTGATTTTGTGGCGCCCCTGGAGGCCATGGTGTCCTTAACATTTGCCTATATTGCCTAATGGGCTGGCTGGCTCTGGTGCCTAAGTTGAACTGAGCTTCAAACATGTAGTTATCGTTGTGAAGGCGTCAACCAAAACGAGATATTTTCCTAAATGCAGCCATGTAGTTTGGTAGGTAAACAGAACCAGAAAGCACATAGAAACCAAAAGTAAACGACAACAAAGGACAAAATTTAGGTCCAGGGGTGTTTTTGGATGCAAAGGGTTGCGCCGCTTCCCAGCATTGGACACTTCCACCCGATTCAACTGGCTGTACCTGATTGGACGAACGCTATCTGCTCCTGGATGTCAAACTTTCAGTTAAATTTCAAAATTAATTCACCAAAATGTGTTTCTCAAAACATTTGGAGGTGTAAAATAAGCCATGCAGTTGCTCAATTTGCCTCCATCCTCTCGTTTTATTTCATTACGGTGACTTTGTGGGGATAGGGTTAGGGTTAAGGTTAACATTTATTAGGAAGAAAAGAGCTCTACTAGTATATAATAAAAAATAAAATAAAATAACCCTGCATATTAAATAATCTACTCGTTTCCTTGTTAAAGCTCAGTGGTATGTTGTTGCTTTGTTTGCTTTGTTGCTTGATTTCTGTTATTTTCAAGTCCCAACATTATTATTTTTTCCAACTCAAGCATTTACCGTAGAGCTGAAACAATTAGTCCACTAATAGAAGAATAATGTGCAATTTGGACAACTTCTTACTAATTTTAATTATCTTTCAAGCAGAAATAATAACATCATTTGAATGAATAACAGTTTTGAAGTGTTGGTTGAACAAAACACGCATTATAAAATATCCCCTTGAGCTCAGGGAAGTACTTGTGACTTCCCTGTTACTTTTTGTGACGCTACACAGATGGAACATTTAATTGATTAATCCAGAACATGTTCTTAATTATTACTGGTTGGAGCCCTGAAGCAGAGAAAACAAGCGCTTGAGGAAAGAAGTCTACCTAAAATGCTTTGTCTGAGTACAGAAATAAACATCAGCTGGTATTCTCTTCAGATATTGGCTTGAACTGAATGTCAGAACACTCAATAACACAAGCAATCAAGAGTGGTCCCTGCACTCTGAGTAGTCATCAAAAAGTGACCTTTCATGCCGACAGACTGCCTGTCTGCCTGCCTGTCTGTCTAGCTGTCTGTCCTGACTCTGTATGTCCAGAGGAACCATCTGAGAAGGTGCTACAGGGTGACTCAGTTGAGATTTCAGCAGCAAAAGCCATAAAGAAACCTGCTGGGCTGTCGGAGGAGCACCTGAGGAGAAAGTGACTCACAACCACATAAACTAAGTCATTCAGGACAAACACACACTGATTGTAAAATCTGTGGCCAAAGAGACTCTTTCACACACACAAAAACACTGCAGCTTTTAAACGTCAGGCCGATGAAATAAATGTCAAGAACGACCGGCCGCTGCTTAAAAGCAAAGTTGGTACGAACTTTAAAGGGTAGCGTAAAGATGAGAGGAGGAGGAAGCAGCGGATGGAGGACAAACGGGAAGAGGTCTGATGACAATTTAATAGAGCACTCCTGAAAGTCTTATGTAATAAGTCAATAAGTCATTACCTCTGCAGTCTCCTTGAATTCACACACACAGATAAACGCAGTTCTTACACTTGTGTCAGTAACCTTACATTGCCTCTTTTCCCTGAAGCCAAACAGGAAACCTTATTCATATCTGTGCTGCAGGTGCCAGCTCGGCAGGAGGCCCTACACAGAAAATACTGTGTTAATAATGTAAAACTAAAAAGGCAGACAATAGACTGAGACTCCCTGGTAGTTCGACATTTCAACAACAGGGAGCAAAACACTGGAAATTAGAAACACCATCCTACTGATCCACAGTATAAAAAAAACAAGTGTGTTGCCAAATGCATTAGCAACATGTCCAGGTGGTCTATGGAGCTACAGTTTGGGGAAATATTTTTTCTTTAAATAATTCTATTGTGGACTTAAAGGGAAATGTTATGTGGCACTTTTAAAATCACACTGTGCTACACAAACAGTGCTAGATGCTAGAGGAGCAATGATTAATTGCTTTATCAAAAAAGGCCATACCGCCTTGTGGATGATCCCGTCAGATCTCGGAAGCTAAGCGAGGTAGGGCCTAGTCAGTACCTGGATGGGAGACCGTGAGGGAACACCAGGAAGCCTGGGTGAATGCAGTGTGAGAGTGAGTGGTTGGTGGTGGTCGGAGGGGTCGATAGCACAGATTGGCAGCCTGGCTTCCGTCAGTCTACCCAAGGGCAGCTGTGGCTACATACGTAGCTTACCCCCACCGAGTATGGAGTGAATGAATAATGCAATGTAAAGCGTCTTTGAGTGTCAAGAAAAGCGCTATATAAAACCAATGCATTATTATTATTATAAAAAAAAATGCCAAGACAAAATGACTGCAGAAATGGAACATCATTATGCGCTTACTGTTGTGCTAGCAGCTTTGTACAGTGGTGTTTTGAACTAAATAATAATAATAATGAACTTTAGTTCTATAGCACCTTTCACAACTGGAGTTACAAGGTGCTTTACAAAACATTAAAACACATAAAGCAATAGGAAATAGTGTCAGTAAAATGGATATTATTTGAAATGTGATCGGGATCAATAATCAGGACTTCAGTTTTGTCCGAATTAAGTTGTAGGAAATGAGCAGCCTTCTGGTCTTGGTATTGCAGAGAGCGTAGACTGTCATGATTTTCTAGGGTAAATGAGATGTACAACTGGGAGTCATCAGTGTAACTGTGGCAGGACGTTGGGGTGAAAGACATGAACGGATTTAAACTGAACAAAACGGGGCCAAGGACTGAGCCCTGAGGGACCCCACAGGACATGAGGGCAGTTGAAGAAGAAAAGCTGAAAAACTCTGCTAATGCCTACATCAGCATGCTACTGAACTACTACAGAGGCATTAGGCTCATTTGAGATGAACTGCCCTTCGTCTGGAAAGTGGGTGAGAGCAGGTGGCAGCAGCAGGAGGCTGAGACAAAGGTGTGCAGTAAAGTCAAACAGTTTTCAGCAGCCTTGAAAGTCACAGAAATACCCATCTCCTGTTTGAGCTGATTCCAATTTACTAAAATGTTATCAGATACATACTATAGCATTGCCATCCATACACAAATTCCACTAGCAAGTTTGATAAAAATGAGTTTTCAGCAGTGATTTAGAGGAAATTACTGAGGCAGGACAGTGAAATCAACAAGAAGGCTGTGCCGAGATCTGTGGGCTCCCATAGTAGATGCATTATCAAATTCTAATGAACCACGTGAGCAGTTCTGATGTCAGATAAATGCAAAAATATAGGCTCAATGCACAAAGTACTAATTCTATTTGGTTGTAATTTTGTAATAAAAGCTTGTTTCTTGCAGATCCTAATGCAGCGAATTAAAATAAATGACATATAATCCCTACTTCAGCCATTTTAATGATAGGAGGAATAATTATATACTTTTAAAAAGACGAG
>OMNN01089523.1:0-38151 GCA_900302755.1 Chromis chromis
ACCTCCCTTTTATTTCTAAAATTCTTGAAAAAGTTGTTGCAAGCCAATTATGTTACCATCTGTACAGAAATGGTTTGTCTGAAGAGTTTCAGTCAGGATTTAGAATCCACCATAGTACAGAGACAGCACTGGTGGAGGTCACCAATGATCTTCTTATAGCCTCAGGCAGTGGACCAGGGCCCGTATTCACAAAGCATCCTAAGGCTAAAAGAAGCTCTTAGTGACGTCATTCTTAGAAAAATCTTAGAATTCCTCGGATTCTAAGATTTTTCTTAGAATGTTCCCTTGGTAAGATAAAAGTTATTCACAAAGCGTCTTAAGCCTTAAGAGAGCTCATAAGGTGAAAAACTGTTAGGAGTAGGGAGGAGGACTTTTAAGAAGCCTAAGACAAGATGGCAGAAAGACGCAAAGGAAGGAGAGATATCCTTGGTACATTAAATGACAGTGATTTAATAACACGCTACCGGCTCGATGCAGGGATAATGTTTGTGGTGGACCTCATCAGGGGTGAGCTTACTGTCCCACCCAGCGCAGTAACGCAATAACACACGTACCAGGGCTTCTCACACTCGTCGCTCGTGCGTAAAAGGAGATGGAATGACACATTGATCTGCTGGACAATGCGATCCCAAGTCTGCCTCTTCCCTTGGGCTGTGATCCTGGGACTAAATTTCCCTCTTAATACCGTTTCATTTTCATCCACGAGCTGTGCCAACAGCAGGCACTGCTCTTGTGTCCAGTTTGGCTTTCTTGTTCTCTTTTTATCTATTTCGTTCATCGCTTTGGTCACTCTGCCAAATCAAACACTTTTTATAAGGACGCCAGCATCACAGGACTGGCTGACAGCTGAGTCTGATTCCACCGTTAATATCAAATACATGAAGTAGTAAAGTTACCAGCAGGACAGTAAACATAACAATAAGCACATCAATATAAGATTATGTGGATGAGGGACGTTCAAACATTTTGAAGCTGTGTCACAATTCATTTAATTTAGCTGAGTTTCATCATCATCACATAAAATTAATGTCACGATTACACATTTCTTAATACAGTCCAACTATGATGGTTGATTTTACTGTCCATTCATTACTAGGAGCCCTTTTTGTACCAACCAATCACAGCTCTTAGAAGACTGCGTCATACCTAGCAACGGGGTCAACCACGCCTCCTCACTAAGATAAAAGGTTCTGTCCCCTCCTTGCTCAGCGTTGCTCTCAGGAGCTTCCTGAATCACTCTTAAGCTAAGATTCCTTGCTAGGAATTTTTAGGCTAATTTAGGAGCTCTCTTAGAGGACTCTAAGATTCTTTGTGAATACTGGCCCAGCTGTTGATCAAACTGTCACCAGCACGCAATGAATCTTGGGATTTTTGGGGCTGCAAAGGATCCAGCAATGCATCCTTCATATCCGTGGAAAAGGAGGACACATTCGTCGGCCGCATTTGAAGGAGTTTTCGAGTTTTAATGAAATGGGACAGCCTTCGTCGCACCGCTGTGACGTATGCGGCCGACAAATGCAGCCTTCGAAAGATGCAGCCCGTGTCCCAATTCAGAGGAGTTATGTCCTTTAACTCACAAATAAAGCAGATCTGTAGAACAGCCTTCTTTCACCTATGTAATATTGTCAAATCAGGAGCATCATGTCTCAGAGTAAAGCTGAAAAACTAGTCCATGCATTTGTAACTTCTAAGCTAGACTATTGTAATTCCTTATTAACAGGATGTCCCAAAATTGTCTTAAAAACCTCAGTTGAATGGTGCAGCCAGAGTTCTGACAGGAACCAGTATGAGTGATCATATTTGGTAAATGGTAAATGGTCTGCACTTATATAGCGCCTTTTTCTACCTTAGCGGTACCCAAGGTGATTTACAATGTGTTTCGCATTCACCCATTCACACACACATTCACACACCAATGGCGACAGAGCTGCCATGCAAGGTGCTAATCTGCCTTTGGGAGCAACTGGGTGTTCAGTGTCTTGCCCAAGGACACTTCGGCATGTGGGGGGGACCGGGGATCGAACCGCCAACCTTGCGATCAGTGGACAACCCGCTCTAACTTGAGCCACAGCTGCCCACATATTTCTGTCATATTAGCTTCTGTTCATGGCTCCTTGTAAAATCCAGGATAGAATTTAAAATCCTGCTTCTCACATATAAAATTCTTAATGACCAAGCTCCATCTTATATAGTTATATATCACATTACATATCACTAACTCTGTGTTTCCACCGAGGTCCTGTGCTCTCTGACCTGCAGTTGCTGGCCTTACTGACCTCTAAAATGTTCATTGTTCTGTTTGTATTGTTTGTGTGTTCTCCATCTGTTATCATGCTATCCCCACCCGGACCCCTCCTGCTACCCCCCACCTCCCTCATCCCCACTCTCACCCCAACCGGTCGAGGCAGAAGGCCACCTTCCTGGTTAGGTGTTAGACCTAATAATGTTAATATTATTAACAAAGAAATTTAGAAACCTCTCAGCAGTTTCAGTAGTTAAATCTGATGTGGTTGCACCAGTGGCAATATTGCTGGAATTTAACAGTTTTGTGGGTCTGTCTGCATTCTTATTGATTAGCTCAGTCATATTGCCTCAACAATGTCTTGGAATTTTATATAAGACCTGATGTTTATCTTTTTTTACATTTGGGCTGCTTGTCTAATGGCCCTTGTGGAATTGTTCTGCCAGTTGGTGCCAGCAGTCTTAGCCTTGAGTTTTTTTACTTTTAGGGTAACTACACAATACAGGGTGTCACAGCAGGATGAGTTAAAATAAGTAACTAGCTCCTAAATGTTGGTGCAGGACAGTAGAGCATATAAGATACGAGGTAAGTGCATAGTTATGAATGTGTAGTGGAATAATAGCATGTCATTATTGTAACCTTGTAGTACTTACTTACCTTAAGCAATAACTGTGGTAAAATGGATAATATTCTTTTATTTGGGATGAAAAATCTTCCAGAAAAGCATTTCAGCCACTGAAGGTTAAAATTTGCTCTATACATTGACCTTTACCTACCTATAAGGCCTTCAGTCTTCTGCCTGAAGCTGTCTTTGGGTGTAGTGGTGGCCTCATTGGCGGGAGCAGTGGTGGTGTCAGAGTCAGGGGGCAGTGGAGAACTGGCAGTAGGGATAGATTTTGCAATGGCCAAGAAGAGCTGAATGTCATTGTAGGACAGACGGATGTCCAGGACAGGAAACTGAATCTGCCAGAGAATCATATCCACTATTACGGGGACAATACACACAGTTTACATGTCAAAGTTGCTTCACTATTACTGGGAAATAACACTCATCCTGTGAAAATATTTTCATAATCTGATTTTCCTTTGTCAAATCTCAGAAAAACACTTCAGTAATCATCATCTAGATGTCCCTTGTAGAGTGAAATGAAAGACACAAAGAGGAAGCAACTGTTTTGGAAGTTGAACCCATATTCAACCAAAAGTCAGGATATCTGTTCCACTTGTTTTGACCTTAATAAATATCCTTTACAAGTTTTACAAGTTTTTGATCAAGCAATGATTCCCACAATATAGTTAAGAGTTGAAGTTGAGAAACTTGAACACTAGGAAAGAAGTGAAAATGTCATTTGGTGACCGCTCTTGCAGTCCACTATGCCACCCACAGTTACATGTTGCTTACTTTTTGTTTGTGAAGTGTTAACTCCTCACCTCAAGCAGTGGTGGAATGTCTTCTACATTGAAGGCATCCAGTAGACCTGAGCTGCTTTGGTATGTGGGGCTCCCACACAACTCCACCTGAACATTGACTGGGTCGATGATGGAAAGTGCTGTCTCCTGCTCACTGCCCAGTCGACATGAGAATACCTGGGGGTGACACAATACCTCAAATACAAAGCTAGTAATATTATGTCCAGGGTATTAAGCGGCACTGCTGGACCTATTTACTGTATACTAATGGAATATTAAACACCAAAAGGTAAACTATTACAATGTGTTGAGCATCACTGCACATTATTTGGGTCATTAAGAGTAAGAGGAGGACAGGAAAGAGGAGTTGTCTATATTAGGCAGTGTTGGAAGCAGCTTTACAAGTAGCAAGGATAGTATTTTCTGTGGCAACAGAAACACAAATAGTACTTAAAACACCTCCCTGGGTAGAAATAATAGTATTGACAATGGAAGTATAGTTAGTACTACATAAATAATGGTAGCATCAAGAGTATGTCAGTTCATTTTGTCACAACATTAATAATGTAGTCTTTTTGAGATTGGAATTATAAGATTGACTGATATGATGCTGTGACTGTGAGATATGTCACCTCTATTCCTGCGAGGCTGCCTGAGAAGGGTCTGTCCAACAGCCGGGGTTTGTAGGTGAGGACAGTGGTACCTTTTAGAATGATGGCATGGGTATCCAGACAGGATGAGTCTTCCACAACCACAAACTCTGTACCTGTAGACCAAATAACAACGTAACATTTAAAAGGCAAACTCTGTACAATACACAGGCTAGGTCATTAAGGTTCACATTTGGAGATTCAAATAATGTACGGGGCTATTTATAACTTAATAACCTCTTCTGGGCAGGTCCAAGTAAGATTAGAAATCCAGAAGAAGTAAACATATGCTAGCATTTTATCATGTCAACTTACAGGTCAATGAAATCTTGATATCCGATAAAATGAAATATGCTGGGCACACTTTGTTATTAATTAACAACAAATAATGTGCTCACTCACGAAACCATACCTGAGAGTTCACTAAAAATTAGCTGGTTTCTTAAATTTTTAGTGGCACACGGGACTGTACAGCGCTTAAGGTAGTTGCTAAGACATTGCTACTATATTTGCTACTGTTCTGGTGTTGCTAAATGAATGATAGGTTGACCCTGTGTTTTTGCTAGAGAGGGCTGTAACAGTATTAATTGCAGCATTAAGAGTAGTCACAGAGGTCCAGGTGTATACAGTGGCATGCAAAGGTTTGGCCACCCCTGGTCAAAATTTCTGTTTTTGTGAACAATTAAACAAGTAGAAGTTGAAATGATCTCCAAAAGGCATGAAGTTACAGACAAATATTGAAAAGAGTGTTTCATGTTTAACTTTATTCCTTTTAAAGATCATTTCATCTTCTACTTGTTTAATTGTTCATAAAAACAGAAATTTTGACCAGGGGTGCCCAAACTTTTGCATGCCACTGTATGTATCTGGGGATTCAGCTCTACTCCGGCTTCCCATAAACGGCACACTTTCATTATATTTCAGTACAGAAGTACAAACTGTTGTCTTGCATTCTTCCTGATCATCTTGTTCTGACCTGTGACATTGATCTTGACCTCCAGGCAGCGGTCCTGGGTAACTGGCACTGTGGACCTCTTGGTAACAACACCACTCTTGACTGTCTTGGGCATAACAGCCCCAGAGGTGCAGGTGGTAGTACTGGTGCCTGAGTCAGTGCTAGTGTTACTGGGCCAGCACTGATAAGGCTGAGCACCACCTGATGCCTTCTCAGCTGGCAGGCGCAGGAAGTCTCGCACTCGCTGGAGCCAGTCAAAAATGAGAAAGACCCTGAGGTTGTTGAGGACCACTGTGAAGCAGGAGGAGTCACGTGTGGATCTGGAAGGTGGAGCATATTTTTTGTTAATAACTTTTGACTCTGTAACACTACATAAAAAAAATGTTTACATTTGAAAATGTTTCAAGGATTTCAACATTCTCAAGTGTTACCTATAATGTAATTCCAGCTGCAGGGACGCCCGGTTCGTGCCTGTTTTGGAGGGCTGGATTATGCAGTCAAACACATTGCACCTTGCCCCATCACGTTCACCAGTGCTTTGGTTTGGCCCGGTGTAACGGGTGTCATATGCCAGCAGGGAGTGAGAAACCAGGTTGACAGACTTGGATCCATTTGAGAAACTTTCGAAGAGCAGCTTGGATTTCATGAAGTCAAACCTTTGCAAGAAAAGTACAAATAATGTATTAAAATAGAATATGTTTCAACTGGGCTGCACAGTGGCTCGGTTTTTAGCACTGTCACCTGACAGCTAGAAGATCCCTGGTTCGCGTCCCACTTAGGACGCCTGGGATCTGTGGAGTTTGCATGTGGGTTTTCACCGGCTTCCTCCCACAGTCCAAAAACATGCAGAGGTTAATTGGTGATTCTAAATTGTCCGTAGGTGTGAATGTGAGTGTGCTTGGTTGTCTGTCTCTGTGTGTAGCCCTTTAATAGCTTAGCGACCTGTCCGTGGTGTCCCCTGAATTCGCCCGAGTCAGCTGGGATAGGCTCCAGCCCCCCGCGACCCTACAGAGGATTAAGCGGTGTACAGATAATGGATGGATGGATGTGTTTCAACCGCATTGTAAATAAATGTCTACTTTAAAAGCCTTAAGTACGACACATCATTGCGATTGAATCTATAGTTTTATGCATTAAAGGCTTGGATGAGTCAGCTATAGGCAGGACCTGCAACTAGTGTATGATAAACCCCAAGGAGATATATACACTCGCCGGCCACTTTATTAGGTCCACCTTGCTAGTAAAAGGTTGGACCCCCTTTTGCCTTCAGAACTGCCTTCATTCTTTGTGGCATACTTTCAACAAGGTGTTGGAAACATTCCTCAGAGGTTCTGGTCCATACTGACATGATAGCATCACACAGCTGCTGCAGATTTGTCAGCTGCACATCCATGATACCAATCTCCCGTTCCACCACAACTATGTAAACCTTTGTTTATGACTGTATTTACAGATTTAGAAAAAAAAAAAGTGCAAATCTAAATTGTTCTTTAAAGGGGTGTACAAAGTCAGAAAAGGGTCACCTTGCTAATGAGCGTTTATGTTCAGTTGGTTTGGGACTGTCCAGGAGTTCCAGACTGACATCCATCATGTCTACTAGGAATGACAAGTTGGTATAGACTTCTCCACTTAACACCGTCTAGAGAGAAAAAAAACATCCAAATCCATTAACTAGAATATATAGGGGCTATGTGGGAAAAAGAAAAATATTACACATAATGTTGTACAAAATGTCCTACACATTTGTTAAATGGTGACTTGGACAATAAACAACGAACAGATGTTTTTGCATATGAAGTATTCTAAGTCTAAGAATATCACAGATCACTTGCTGTCAAGTCAAATAGATTTAATGACAGAAATAGGATTTTCCACAAATATGTGAATATGTCCCACAGACTGCAGTAAACTGCTGAGTTGGATGTATGTGTGGCTGCCTGCTTTCTCACATATGTGCTGGGGTCCTGCAGGTTGTAGGGTCGGAGGAACTCTTCAATAGGCTCTCCCAGGTTGTTCTCCAGCAGCCCTCTAATCAGTTGGTAGTGCTCCATGTCCAAAGAGCAGTGTACTGATGACAGGCTGCCATGGATGGACATGTCAGGTACCCCATGGCTCAGCTCCCTGACAATATCAAGTTTGAATTGTGAGTATAGTCATATACTGAAACTGGGCAAATTCATACCTCCTGTTTTCTTACAAAAAACCCCAACAAAAATAACTGTCCCTTTCGGAGTTAGAAATTTTTTAAAGTCTTCTTGCTGCTTGATCCAGTTTTAGCTTGAGCTAAGGAATCCAATACATATATGGGTCTTTTTTTTTCAACATTAGCAGAAGTAAGTTGCAGATGTTTGAAGAAAAAGGAAGAAAAGTGTCTTATGAGTAAGCAGGGTGTTTCAATATGCCATCAATTTTCTGCAGGGAATAACAACAAGGTTCAATCATGGACCAGCGGAGATGAAATTTATTCTGTTTTGTTTGTTGCAGTTTAATAGTAATTAATTTATGCAATAAGCATTTAAAACAGATTAAGTTATTAGTTAGTTAGTAATCGTGATCAGGCTAATTTAATACTGTGTGTCTATAATATGTATTTATTACATATGTTTCTGACACACCGAAATAACAGGCTACAGAATTTGGGACACATTATCATCATTAAATTAATGACAGCTGATATAGAGACAGTTTGCCATTTTAACCAATGCAAGCAATAGTTCTACAGTGTGCTGAACTGCTGAAATGCTTTGGTCACTGCCCTTTGTTAATATGAAAGAGCGATTAGAAGTACCAGATTTGTTAGCATCAAAGTTTAAGGAATCTTTCTTTGTCTCAAATCATATGGCTGTGTAAAGCTATTGGAAAGAAGAGCACTGTTGCAACTTGCAGGATGAGGTGACAACAGTAGACTACATAAAAAATCTGATTTACTTCATTTATATTAAATATGCTGATCTGCTCCACTCCTTAAAGTCCTTAAAAATCTCTACATTTATGAATATTTGACTATTTATGCAGATGACTAATAGAGAAACTGAGGCTCATTTATCTTTCTTTGACGAGTTACACCCACATGAGAAAAAATGGCTTGCTTTATGGTTCCATAAAAGCTGCTGTTGTTGCTAGATGGCTAGCACAAAGATTCCAGCATGACAATAAAAACTAGATAGACAAGTGAGCCTGAGACAAATTCATCCTCAACATGATTTTACTATAAAAAGATCATGACTTCATCAGTACAATAAAAACCAGGGCATACTTGTCTAGGTTGCGTTCCACTTTAAGCCTGAGGCGGCAGCAGTCTCTCAACAGGTTGTCTCCGGTGCGACGTACAGAGTATGAAGGAAAGATGAGATCTGAAGATTCTGGAGGTTTACCACCACTCTCCCAGGGGAGACGCTTTGCAGCAAAGATATCCATCTCCTGCAGGTCCAGGGCAATGCAGTCCAACAGACATACATGGTCTTCTATTGGGGACAGTAACACACTAGATGGCATGAACAGCTATTTTAAAGCTTACTATTTGATTTGAAAATGTGGTGGAGAGAGTAAAAATGGCAAAAGTGATTTTGTCTTTTTTCTGGAACTGATAATAATATTAGTCCAGGCTGCCTTTTGAGTTGGCAACATTTTCTTAAGAGAATCCTTTGAGGTGATCTTTGTGGTTCAGTTCTGAAAAATGAACAAAGTAAAGCTGAAATATTGTAATTATCGGTAAATGGTCTGCACTTATATAGCGCCTTTTTGTACCTTAGCGGTACCCAAGGTGCTTTACAATGTGTTTTGCATTCACCCATTCACACACACATTCACACACCAATGGCGACAGAGCTTCCATGCAAGGTGCTAATCTGCCATTGGGAGCAACTTGGTGTTCAGTGTCTTGCCCAAGGACACTTTGGCATGTGGGGGGACCGGGGATCGAACCACCAACCTTGCCATCAGTGGACAACCCGCTCTACCACCTGAGCCACAGCCACCCTATAATTACAAGATTTCAGCTTACTTTGGTCCACATTTTTAGCTCTCCCCCTATGTGCAGTGCAATACCGTATGGCTTTCCTTCCTCTTTCAAACTGTGCAGCAATGCTAACCTAAGTTGTGAGGGTCATCCTCCTCAGGGTTCCTTCCTGTGTTTGCGCCGTGTGGTTTGCCAAGGGTGAACCCTGTGGATGAAGAGGAGCTGCCCAGCAAGTTTCTAGGCTTCTCCTGGTCACTATTTGTCCCTACTGCACTACGGACACGCTCCTTTTTCAAAAGAAAGAAAAGAGAAGAGACATACAGTTGAACATAAAGCCCAGTAAGATATATTATGATTATATACATACACAAAAGCAGATTGTTACTTTTAGAAAATTGCCAAATCACAGAATAAGCTGAGTATGATATTCCAAGTGGGTGTGATATGGTTTTAATAAATATATTGATGTTGTTATACTGGAAAGATCTATCCATGAATAGATGGATTGATGGAAGGGGATAGGTTTAAGAATTCCCCTAAAAGTATTTTCACTTTTTTCACAGTGGATAACAGTTCTAAAACAATACTGAAATGCTGTTAAACATGGCAGCTCGCTGTGAGCCCCATTTAAAAAATAATAACTGAATGACACTGTGCCTTCAGTCCTAGAGCCAGGAAACACTATGGTAGAGCTGAAAGCCTTTTCTACCATTTGTATCTCAAACTTTAAATCCTTCTTTTTTTAAAGGAATTATGATATCTTGTTGAACATCCATCGAGTCAAACAATGGGAAAGTATAGACTTAGCAGTCAAATAAAATGCATGCTTGTATTTCAAGGTCAAACTGTATCCAAACAACACACCAACTTTTGCCAGTAAGTTCTCTCAGCAATATAGATAGCAAGGGGAGGGATTAGTCAACTAAAAAATGAAACGTTGCTACCCTCAGGAGTTGGCACCAGAAATACTAGTCAGTTTAACTAATTCTTAATATTTCAATAATGCACAATGCTGGTAACTGTTTTGTCTAAGATGCTGTGCTGTCACCTACCACTAGGTGGTGCTGCAAACCCCCTCTGCCCAAATATTGTAAAACAGCAAGGTGAAAGTGGGACCAATGACATCTGGTAAAACCAGCATGATTTGTCAGTATTTTGAGCTAGAAAATGAAAATAAGGTTGTAAGTAGGCTGTGTTAGAATGAACTGGCATACAACCACTTGACCGGAGCAATGTGTAACCAGATTCAGCACAGTCGTGTATACATCAGTGGTGTGATTAACTGCTACCAGTGAAAATGTTAGTCTGTAGTGATGCCATTCATGAAAAAACATTCGCTAAACAATTCTGTCCCCTTCTATAAAGTGTCTTTTAAAAAGCACTAATGCCTAAATCTTTAAATGTATTGCTTCACAAAAGAGAACTGATTTAATCATACAATGCAAACATGATCAAGGAGCTTAGAAAGTTGGTGTATTCCTTTGAACAATGCATGCAACGTATGTTTTGGTAGAAAGCTCAGTCCATTACATAACCAGCCTCAAACAGATAAACACCAAAACCATGGCTGGGCAATACAGTATGACAATACAACCAAAGCATTGTAAGACAAATGCATCTATAGTTATCAGCCAGCTATCTATAGTGTGTTATTAGTTTTTGCAGTACTGTAAAAGTATGTGCAGGGTCAAAATTGAAAGGTAAAACCACAGCAACCCTTTCACACTAAAGTAAAAGCATGCCATTGTACCTTGTAGTGAGATGGATCCTTGTATGAATTTGCATGCAGTATAAAATTCTTGACAAAACCAAAGACCAGACCAGTTAGACATTTAAACACTGTTCTCCTTGTAAAGCATATTTATCTCCTAAACAAACAATGGCATATTGCAGCCCTGGTCCCAGCTTTTGATTTTCTTCAAAACTATATGAAAATGCTGCCACATCCTTGAGCCCAAACCACCAAATCTGTATCGTGTGCACAGTTACGTGGGTCAGGACTTTTCAAGCTGAACATCATTCATTGTCATTTTTAGTTACAAACAATCTCTTTGATTATGGGTAGAATGAGACTGAGAATTAAGCCGTAATAAATTGACCATGATTCAGTGTTAAAAAGCTATAAAAGGGGAAAGCCCTTAAACGGGTGGTGAATACTTTTTATAGGCATTATACAAAAGCAAAACACAATCAGAGACACAGACAAAAGTTTAGTTTTAGATCCATACTTTAGAATCTTCAGTGGAACATCAAGCAATGCTGTATTCATTTAGCATTTCAGGTCAGATTCATATAAGGTCAGTTACTAAAATGATAAGGAGAAATTGTCAGTGTCCTTTCAGTGAGTGTGTGGCTACTGGCATCACCTTTGAAATTTTGAGTAATAGTATTTAATACATAAATGAATACAGTAAAATTAGACATAAGAACAAGAGAGCAGACGGTCGGGGAGCAGTGCATGAGCGCATGGATTTGCCAATTGACTCACCAGAGAAGGGAAAAAGGCATGTGCCATGGTGAGTTTCTCTACCTTGTCTCGGAGGGAAAAGGTCCCATGAGCCCCAGCTAACAGGAAACAGTTTTGCACCCTCAGCCTGCCGAGGTTGGCCACAATGACCCTTGATGACCGCGAGCTCTCTGGGATGAGTAGAACCGGAGCGCCAGCCTCAACATCGAGCAGAACCCTGGATGCCCGCTGAGGATGATCCCGCACCTAGAGGCAGAAACAAGATTTGGCAGAAGAAAGGGAAGGAACAATAGAAGGGTCGTCTTTAAAAATAAGTTAAATGGCCACTGAGAAAATTATTAGGAGAAATGACTGGATAAAATATTTAAGAGAAGTACATATGTTATCCTGCAACCTATAGATATAGTCTTGGGGCAAAGTGGAATTATCTTGCATATTTGATTCCAGCACTGTAAGAACCCCTAGCAGGCAGCACTCACAGCTTGGCCTTCCATTGCAGCTCTCTGCCTGCCAAGCACATCCTGTAGCTGAGTGAAGTGTTGGATGAAGGCTACCACCTCAGCCTGGAAGCGCTGGGTGTGGACATACTGTACTGAGGCCATCTGCAAAGACACCTTGATGTCACATTCCCGTTGCAGGTAAGGATCGGGTTGGCCGTACCTGAATGGACAGAGAATACAAAGGTGACTAAAAACAGACCAATCCCTCTAATTCCTTCATTATAGTGCAGCATTATATTGCTTGTATGATATGTACTTTAGAATGTTGAAAATAAGGGCCTCCCCTCCTTGTGTGGTGAAGCGCTCTCTATAGAGGTCACCATGTGGGGTCAGGTCACTCAGGGACAAACTTCCTAAACTGCCTTGTAATGCCAGGTCACCATCTGAAATATTGCACAGAATGTAACAATTAGATATGTAATTATTTTTGATGAATCAACCAAATGAAAAGAAAGGGGGGAAAAAAGAAAAATGATCTCAGTAAGATGAATTAAAAGTTTTTCATACATACCCAGCATTTCCAGGTGAGCAGATAATTTGGTCACACTAGCTCTGGCAAGTTCATTGAGTTTCTTGTTCAGTACAAGAGACAAAGAATGGACCTAAAAATGAAAGCATGGATTGAGTGAAATTGAAAGAACAGCATTCACTTCACAACACAAAGAATAGCAAAAAGAGAATAAAAAATAAAATGATACATTTTCAGAAAAGAATGTTAACATTTTGCACAAACTATCAGCCACAGCAGTAGGTGTTGCATTACCAGTGCTGTATTTTCACATCATTTATAAAATCTGGTATGGTAAACTGAGCAGCTGGAACAAAAACATCTCTGTTGTATTATGAAGGAGGCTGGTAAGGTGGCAGGTGTCCTACAGACCCCCTTAACAGTTATCTTTGACCAGTAGATTTTCCACAAGGCCTCGTCTAAATTAGACTGCATAAACCACCATCTTCACTTTAAGTTTCAAACTCTGTCCCAGGCCAGAGTATCAAGTGTCCCTGGTAAAATAGAAGTAAAAGTTCTTTTGTTTCCTGTGCAAATTTGCCAGCTCCTGCTTAATTTGTACATGTAATTTTATCATTTTAGATGGGGTTTTGTTGCACTATTACAATATATATTGTGTGTGCAGGAAACCTTCTGAACCCATGACTGCAAGCCAAGTTTCTCATCTAGGAAAATAAAAGTAGTGAACTGAACTGGGAACCATATAGGACATTGAAAAAGAATTTAATAACGATCCATCGAATAGCTGTCAAGCCATTGGAGTTACGTGACAGACAAACCTATGTGAATTACAAACCCAAACTGGCTTTTCAACACTAAAGCATTGCAGCTAATGTTAGTAAATAATTATTTTTTTATATAGGACATTTGCTTCAACTGGACATAAAGCCTGTCAAAACCTACATACAGAAGCCATGTGACCTACCTTTAGGTCCAATTTTGTGTTGACAGGCTCTGTCATGTCCTCTTCATTATTGTCTGGCTCATACAGAGGATGTCCTGGCACAGGCTGGGGTGACATAGGTACCTTCACTGCATGATTATTGGCTGTGGAGCCAATACCAAAAAAATCCAGAATAACCACCCAGGTCTGCAGCGTAATCAAAACATCCAGGCAGTTAAAGTCAATATCCACGCTTCGTCCCACACTGCCATAGCGTGTTTTGAACTCTGGGTGGGTCTGGTCAACCAGCAGCACATTAATATGAACTAATGAATCATCAAAGTCTGGGGGTGGCTGAGGAGAGGGTGTATGGTGGGTAGGAGAGGGAGGTGGAGTGCTGGGACAGGCTGGGTCCCTCTTGGATTTGCGACTGCTCGATGGAGTGCTGGAATGCCTCTGGTAGAGTTGGAAGACGTTCTGGGCCTCCTCCATGTGGGCAGGCAGTGAGCGAGGCATGTCCGGGTACAGAGCATTAGAGGTTGATGGACAGCTTTGGGAAAGGTACTCCTTTGGACTCAACGTGGAGGGCTTGGGTGCTCCCCGAGACACCATCAAATGCTTGTACTTAGACTCAGGGTTCTGCTCCAGGAGGTCTTCCATTAGTAGTGACCGCAGAGCCAGCTGGATCGCCATTGATTGAGGGTGATCTTTGGTAAAGTCTCCCTCTAAATCTTGGAAACGTAGACTGACTAAGCCCTGGGAGCCCTGGCTTAGGTCTGCACTAAGTTGGATGTGCAATTCTGCCACATGTAGGGTGACTTTTAGCTGAGTGAAGGAGGGAGAGTTAAGAGCAGGTTTGTGAGACTGTAGAGGCAAAGGAGAAGACAGTGATGAGTGACAAAAGCTGATATGGGGAGGGTCCCTTGCAAACAGTCCTCCCTGGGGGTCAGGAAAACGGTGTGGTCTGGTGGAGGAGGGAGTCGGTGGGGGGGGTGTGGGTGGTTGGCTGGGTGTGACACGTTGCTCTTCAATCAGGGACAAATTGTCCAGAGTCTGGAGGACTTGTTCATACACAGGCTTGCACAGGAACACCTATAAACAGATAGTAAGACATTCATACAATTACTATTAGCCATACAATTCATAGGCCAGAAACAGCACACAAAAATTGAATATAGAAGTCCTGCACGGACACACAGATGTTTTTATTTATCCAACCTGGTTAGACTTCTGCTCAAACTCAAGGTGGTGAACTGTCATGCTGTAATCACAATGTGTTGCCCAGAATTTCTCTTCTTAACAGATATACTGATTTCAATTAATGAATTATACCTATTTTTATACTTTATCTTTTTCAGTTCAGTGTTAATGTAAATGACACACAACACCTATAATATAATATATTCACAAATAAATATAGTAGCTCTGATGAAAAGTGTAACTAACACCAGCAAAGAAGTGAGCATTATATGACTCTTTTATTGTACTGACAAGGTTACTGCTGTTTACTAAATATATCTTGTGAGCTGCTATGGTAAAGATGATAACATCTACAATTTTACAAACCTGTATTGGTGACTGGTCTTTCTTTCTTTCTTACTTTGGGACATAGCCATTTACTTGAATAGTGGCTAATATTTAAGAATTTACAGAATAGATATAGTGTATACCTGAACAGGGTTGACGAATCTGCCCTCAACTCTCAGTATCCCTGTGCTCTTGCAAGGCTCCTCTGTCGTGAGGAAGTTAAACCGGGTCTCTTCGTCAACAGGAACTTTCTCCATAGTGAATTGTATAGTGGTGTCTTTCAGTATATGGAAGGCTGATGAAGAGAATCAATTATGTGAACTTGTGTCATAAGCTGCATATAAAATGGGCTGCATGCTTGAATTATTTGCTCTATCATGTATACAATCCAGCATTTTAAATACAACTATCCTCAACATTTGAAACATTCTCACCTTTTCCGCGGTTGAGGGATTCAAAGAAGTCATGACGTGTGAACTGTGGTTCATCCTGACTGATGTTCCCATTGCAGGATGCTGACATACTGCCAGCAATATCCACTCT
This sequence comes from Chromis chromis, assembly GCA_900302755.1. Lineage (NCBI taxonomy): Eukaryota > Metazoa > Chordata > Actinopteri > Pomacentridae > Chromis > Chromis chromis. The sequence goes on from OMNN01089523.1 coordinate 15,644, forward strand.
AGGTGTCCTCTTCAAAACCAAATGACTCACGTTGAGTGAATACAGCCGTATATCCCTAACCAACACCTGCAACCTCTCCCCTTCTGAGTCTTGCCCACTAACAAAATTCTGTATTGTTATGCTTCCCAAGTGGCCAACTAATAACTCAGGGTGTCCAGGTTTACGAGGAATAGACACAACTGGTGATTCAATGCTGATATTGAGGGTCAGCTTCACCAAGAACGTGTCTAAGGTGGATTCAGGTTCCTCCATGGGAACATCCTCCTCATCTTCAAATGGATAAGCCCAGCTCTGACTCAGAGTTCTGGTTCTCCGTGAGGGAGTCTCAAAGAGTGAAACCATTCCACTGTACTCTGCTGTTTTGGTGGCTAGAACTGTTGACACTTTGGTTGCAGCACTTTTCAACATGGTGCGGAAATTGTCTTCTACTTCATTGGCTGACAGACTCAGTTCCTTCAGGAATTTGGCTGAGTGGTTGTAGTGCAGAGATGCCATTTGAAGTTGCAAAGAACACTCCCCTTGGGATTTCTCCATAAGGCGAAAATTTAAAGCTTCTGAGGGAGAACTTCCTGTCTCGGTAAGGAATGTTAATCCATCAAGACTTGAGGAGCTGTCCTCATCACTGCCAATGCTAACCACAAACTGGCTTCGGCCTCCCTCCTGGGTAAGGTCCACCAACTGTATTGATCCAAGTGAGCCATTAATGTCCAACCGACTGCCCATGGACACATTGACCTTGGTTCCAGTAATGCTGGCAGTGGCAATCTTCAACCCTTTCTTCTCAGCACCCAGAACAGTGCCAGTGGACACAGTCCGAAGGAGAAGCAGATTAAGGCGGTGGATCTCCACAGTCAGTTCTTTGTTCTGGTCATAGGTTGCCTGAAATGTTCCATCCTGTTCCTCACTGTAGGGTGCTGTTGTATGTTGTTGCGCTGTTGATGTCCAGGTGCTTTCTTCTTTGGGGAATGACTTCTGAAGGAATTTCAGTAACTCCACCATAGTCTCAGGGTTGAGAATGATGTCCAAGTTATTGACCTGCATGCTGGTAACCTGTTGGGAGCTGTCCAGGTTCATGGAAGGACAGTCTGAGCTCACAAACTGGTACTCAAGCTTAATTAGGGCATCTTGCTCTTTGAGAATAGAACTGAAGGGGGAGATTCTATCTATGGGCAGACCAGGTGATGACTCAGTATGGCTGCCCTGGTGCTCAGGAGATTTGCCATCAGACTGTACAGGAGACGTTGGCTGGCTTTCTCTGAGACTACCTGTGGGTATGTCAAAACTGAGATGCTTATGAGAAGCCACAAGGAGGTCAAAGTCTGAGCCATAGGTCTGTAAGGTGTCCACCAGCAGTAGACCATGGACAGTCAGAGAGACTTCAGCATCATAAGGCCGCTTGACAAAATAAGCATTTGTGCCAAATACCTTGAGAACTGATATGTAACGGCCGTCACTCTCCACACCAAGCTGCATGTAGTTAATGTTGAATTCAGCTAACAGTAGACGAGATTCCACCAGGACTTCCCGTGTGTGTTGCTCCAATGTCATCACACTCTGGGTCAGACTCTTGGCTGAACCCTGCAATTTCCAGGAGCTGTCCTCTCTCTGAAAGATCTTGTCATGGCGGAGGGTAGGAGGATCAGGAGTCCTGATAGTCAGACCTCTGTCCTGGCTTTTGTCTCCTTCACTCAAACCTGGACTGCTTAATCTAGCTAGACAATTTCTAAGGGCAGTCATCTTCTCAAGGTTGATATGGACCTTGAGGTCTGGAAGAGTTCCTGACAGTACAGCCCCAGGGAGCTGGGGGTCTGATGTGTAGCGTAGTCTCTGCTCAAGCTGCAGCAGCACATTAAACTTCTCGACCACGTGTGTAGGCCCTACCTCACTTTCTTGAAGATGTTTCCAGTTGTCCTTACAGCGACCAACCATTATCTGCAAGTCCTTAAACGACAAGGAGTATTTTTCATACAGCTTTTTGCTGTAGGCCTGTGTGCCTTCCGGGGATGTGAGGCTAGGAAGTTCAGAACAATTGTGCTGTGCTTTCAAAGGCATGTCAAGTTCATGTGGTGGTGACTCTGGTGGAGTGGCGAGGGGAGTCTGGTATTCATCATCGCTGATGTCGTCCCTTTCGGGTTGAGTGGCTTTTGAGCTGGCTTTAGTGTCATCTTCAAAGAAATAAATAACAATGAGTAAGAAACGTCATCAGGCAAAAAAAATGTTTAAATAAATAAATTAATGTGAAAAAGTTAGGACACCCTATGAAAGCCTGTGTTTGTTTGTTTTTTGCATATTTAGACATTTAATATCGATTTTAACAATACTGAGAGATAAAAGTAATATAACTAAACTAGAAAAGCACTCAGAGAGCACAGACCTCCACCAAGCAGCTCATGTCCACCCATATTGTGATTTCCACAAAATAAATTCCTGGATCCAGATGGTAATATAGAACATCACCAATCCTCTGTTCATTGTCCCTTTATCAACATTTCCTGAAGATTTCATTAAAATCCGTTCATAAATTTTCAAGTTATCTTCCTTACAAAAAACAAACAAACAAACAGATAAACATCAGCAAAACCATAACCTCTGCTTGGTGGAGGTAACAATTAAAACTGAAGAATACACGCTTAAAAACAAAAAAATAGAGAGAGTCCTGGAACGGCAGAGTCAAAGCCCAGATCTTAATCTCATTGAGATGCTGTAGGGTGACTTGAAACAGGCTGTACATGAAGAAACCCCTCAAACATCTCACAGCTGAAAGAATTCTGTGTTGAGGAGTGAGGTAAACTTTCCTCAGACTATTGTCAGAGACTGGTAGATGCTACAAGAAGCGTCTCACTGAAGTTGGTTCAGCCAAAGGGGGTAACACTAGCTATTAGGGGGGAGGGTGTCCTAACTTTTTCCTCAGTTAGAATATGCATTTTTGTTGATATCTTTTGTTTCATGAATAAAACAAGGTTCATTTTTGTTGTTTACCTTCAATTAAATCACTTCCTTTTCCAGAGTTAAATAAAAACAAGATTAGACATTGATATGTGAATGTTTCTTAATTCCTAATAAAGAACTGAATATTTAATTGGGTGTCCTAATTTTTTCATATGACTGTATAGTAAATGGGTGAATGCAGTGTGAGAGTGAGTGGTTAGTGGTGGTCGGAGGGGCCGATGGCGTAGATTGGCAGCCTGGTTTCTGTCAGTCTACACCAGCGCAGCTGTGGCTATATACGTAGCTTACCACCATCGAGTATGGAGTGAATGAATAATGCAATGTAAAGCGTCTTTAAGTGTCTAGACAAGCGCTATATAAAACCAATGCATTATTATTATTATTATTAAAATAGATTGTTTTACCTTGACAGTTTGTCAGGAGGATCCTGCCTAAATCAACAACAACTAGCATTGGGTCCACTGACTGGAAGTCATCAGGGAAAATCACCTGGGGTGCACAGATGTCCAATTTCATGGTCCAACGCTTACTGTTTTCCTACAAGACACAACACATCAGTGGTACTTAGGATTAATTATATAATCAACTGTTTCATGTCACAATGCAGAACACCTCTCTTACGATAAATTCTCCCACGAGTAGTTGATCAATAGTTTGTCGGATCTCTGCCTTAGTCTGCATCTTTAGCTTGTTGTACTGCCTCCTGGCAGCCTCTGCCACTCTTAGCTCCAGCTCTGATTGATAGCCAAAACCTGGGTATCAAAGAAATATGATTAAAGTACAGTAAAGTTGTGTTATTGAAAAGCAACAAGCAAATGAAAAAATATACTTGTTCTACATGGTTTATAGTAACATGGAAGATGGGTAAGTACTGTAAATAGCATTTCTTTGCAGTGGTCTTTGACGCTTGCTTTAATGATTCTGTCTTGTCAGTATAAAATGTAATGTCAACCATTTACTTTAACATGATCTACAGTATGGCAAGACCTACAATCTCTCTAGAGTTTTAATTAGTCTTAATAACATTTCTTACAGTTCAGTACACTATAAAGGAGGCAAAGGTGCTAATTAATACAGCAAAGCCCATGCATCTCTGAGTGAGCTAATTGCTAAGTTGATTTCGAGTTAGGATCTGTCTGGTTGTGCTCAGCTAGTGACAGTGATTGACTGATCACATTTTATTCACATTCATTTTCCTGAATTTCCCTTCGGGGATTAATAAAGTTTTATTCTATTGTATTCTTTTCTATTTTGGGTTCACTTTAAGATAAACAGAACAGCATGCCGCAATGTCAAGAAAAATACAGAAAATGTTTTTTCTCTTTAAATTGCAAGTTAAATTTGACAACTATTGTTTTGTCCTCCAGGGCACTAAAATCTAACAGCATGGTCAAGAATCTTGGTGTGATCATTGATGAGGATCTAAATGTTGCTGCCACATCAAAGTTGTAACTAAATGATCATTGTGGAATCTGCAAATTATAGTTAAATTGAGAATTTTTGTGTCTAAGCAAGACTTACATTTCATGCTTTTATTACTTGTAGAGTAATCTACTTTAATGTTCTCCTTACAGGCTTCCCTAATAAGACCATTAGATATTAGCAAATCATTCAAAATGCTACCACCACAATACTGAGAGAGAAAGATCAAGAAGAGAGAACACACCATTCCAGTTCTTAGGTCCCTACACAGGCTCCTTGTTAAATATAGAGTTGAATTTAAGGCCCTACTTATTGTCTATAAGTCTGAATGGTTTGGGACCAAATATATCACAGACATGTTTGCTGTGTACAAGCCTGCTCGGCCCCTTAGATCTACAGGGACTGGTCAGTTAGTGGTGGCCAGAGTTCAGACCAGAAAAGGTGAAATGGCATTCAGTCATTATGCTGCACACTCCACCAGCTCTACTTGGAACTTCCCCAAATGTAGCCATTTTTAAGAGTAAGCTGAAGACTGTTCTCTTTCCACAGTTTTTAAGTAAACTTGTCTGCAGTTTAATCCCCCTATTTCATTTTTTTCAATTTTATGGTATACTTTATCTATTACAGTCTTTTACTTTTCTCTTGTCTTTTTTAGCCGTTTTAGTCATATCTTAATCTTAGCAACAGCACTGATGCATCTTGGCCGAAGCATACAAAAAAAAAGCTCTTGTATAGTGGAATTTCACCAGTTATAATGAATATTTTTGGAACAGAATGTATACATACCAAAAATAAGCACTAAGTGTCAGTACTTACCTGAAGTGTGAACTCTTCCTTTATAGAAGAACTCAGTCACTTTTTTTATTGCTTGTGGGTTGTAGATGATGTTCAATGGACTAGTGTTCACTTCCAGTCTTCTCTCAAACTTACACCTAATAGGGTTACGCTCGTATATCATCTCAAAGACTGGGAATGACGAGCACTCTGTATTGCATCCTGACAAGGCAAAACAAAACAAACATGATATAAAGACAAAACTTTCTTTGAAAGCAGGTGGAAGTATTCCACCCACATCAGATTATTGCCATGCCCATACTGTATAGAGATGTTCAGTATTTAAGCTTACAGAACTGTCAAAAAGCATCGTGGGAGGGACATTCCATAGCATTTAGATTGTATTACTCATAGTTCGAATTTCTCTAACAACTTGGAAATCGGATGTTTTTGCATGACACTATACCACGTAACTAACAGGTAAAACCTGAGGCAAATAGAGGAGTGTGGATGTAGTTCTTCTATGTTGAGTGAACGGCTCAGATTATTACAAAAGCCACCACCAGGGCAGAAATATTGATAATCTACACTAAAAAATGCAGTTTCTGTAGTTATTCCCAAGGTCACAAGTTAAACAAATATTTAATATTGTTGAAATTGAAAAATATTGTCAAATTAATAAATAATTTATTAACAGAAAACAAGAATCTTACCAAAAGTACTGGTAGACTGGTTCGATGAATGGTTAATGACAGCAACAACTTTGTCCTATTAACAAGTGACAATTGTTAAAAACATGTTGAGCATGATACAAAACACAGCAAAACAAATAAATATCATCTCCTTGAGGAGCTGCAATTAACTCTTTTCAATTTTTCTTCATGTTATGAACCTTTTGTCCATGTCTATTAATCACTGCTTACCGTTTTAGGAGACACCAGGACAGGGAAGATGGTGCCCTGAGTGGTCAAATCTCTAAGAAACAAACTACCCAGCTTAACCGACAATAAGGATGACTCCGAGCGAGGTAGAGACTCCACTATCACCTTCACTCCTGTGGACACGTGGTTACAGTAAAATAGATTAAGAAAGCAGGACACATGCTTTGAGTCAATTGTACCAACCATTTTTGTCTATATGGCAAAAACAACTGCAACTAAGTGAACTTATCATTTTCATGTTTAGTCTTAAGCAATATAGTGGTGTTGACAGTAACACAAGCCCGTCGTTTGTTTTTAACCTAAAAAACATTTTGGGCTGCAACTAATAATCATTTTGTACTTAATTCTTTGGTTGATTAACATAATTAGAATATATTGCTCTGTATAAATTGTGAGAAAATAATGAAAATTGACCAACATCTAAGATAACTTGTGTCCAACCAACAGTCTAAACCCATAAGATGTTAAAGTTTACAATATAATAGAAAGAACAGCAAATATAAAAGCTGAAAGGACTCTGCCAACTGTTACTGACAAAAAACATTCATTGACAAAATAGCTGACAATATGTGGGAAAAATGACAAACTGTCCAACTGTCAAAGATTATCCAAAAAAGAAGTATCAAATTTGCTATTCTTCCAAGCAAAGCTGCAAAATCAATCATGATGATTACACATCAATTATGAATTTACAAGATTTTGCATCAATTTGATGAAAATCATCATCATGTAGGTATTGGCCAAGAAATATGTGGTTACTTTTCCTGTGTGTAGTTTTTCAATGTATTTTTTAAAATGTACTTTATCACAATATTTATCAATATGGTGATATTAATTAACAGTGCAACAGTGGGTTTTATCCACGTCACACACACCACAATTTTCCATCTCTACTGCTCACATTTTGACAAAACCTGCATAATGGTGTTTCTATCTGTTCAAGCACTGCGTCATTGTACCTGAAAATTCCAGCTGGATGACTCCACTCTCATGCAGAGTGTCCCCCCTCCTGTCCTGGTGGAAGAGTGTGACTCCGCCCTTCTCCAGTAAGAACTCTAGCCGGGCAAACAGGTGATCTCGCCTGGTGAATGTGTTCAGAGTGTGAGAGTCCTCCAACGGGTCAAACAAGTCTTCTGTCTCTGCTGAAGAAGCATTACATCATCAAGATCAGTAGTCATAATCATTACATTATGTCATGCAATGGTTCATTTCATCAATTTTAGGAATTACCTGGTCAAACAGAATACGTAATTGAAACTAAATTGTTGTCAGCCCTTATCTGGCAAAAAGAGACGAGTATGTTTCTTACCTAGAATATCCCATGAGGATGAACTTGGAAGGAGTTCTTCAGGCCTGTCTGGATTCTGGGAATCTCCATACCAGCCTCCCCAGCCTGGGAACCAAGACTGCAGGTACTGGATCATCCCCGAGCTCCCACTCTTTGGAATGGGTGTGGTGGGTGAACAGGGCTGGGGATCACTGTTGGGCTCTCGCACATACTGGAAGAAGAGACAGGGTAAGAAAAATGACTGGAACCAAAACAAACATCAGTGAAAGTTTGAGGACTGATTGTGAACTCCCATATGGCAACAAGTATACCTCCTACCACTTGGCAATATCTTCAGTAAATATGGTATCCAGTTTCACTGCTTTGCGGATGACACCCAGCTCTGCCTTTCTTGTAAGCCAAACTTCACTCTCCCACCCTCCTCCCTCACTCACTGCCTCTCAGAAATCAAATCCTGGCTCACCTCAAACTTCCTCAAACTTAATGGCAATAACACAGAACTCCTTATCGGCACCAAAGCTGTAACTCACTTCTTTTTGGTGTCCCCCACAAATCCCTCCATAAACTTCAACTGGTCCAGAACTCAGCAGCCCGCATCATCATCACCAAAACCCCCTCCTTTCACCACATCACCCCCATCCTCCAGCAGCTCCACTGGCTCCCGGTAAAATCCAGAATCACCTTTAAAATCCTCCTCCATACTTTCAAAGCCATCCACAACCTTCAGCCGCTCTGCTCCCCAACTCTGGAAGCTACTCCCACCTGACATCTGCTGCATTGATTCTTTACCTCAGTTTAAATCCAGACTCAAAACACATCTGTTTAAAAGTGCATACGGTCTGTATGTATCTTTCGTTTTAATATTGTGTTCTTTGTCTGATGTTTTATTTATTTTAGTGTGTTTTTATCAATTTGTAAAGTGTCCTTGAGTGTTTTGAAGGCACTGCAAATAAAATGTATTATTATTATTATTATTAAGTTCACTTTAAAAAGTTTAAACCTACAACAGGCGGCTTTTTGTCTGAAAAAGGACACAAAAACAATTATGTATTGGAATATTGAACAGTTGGAACACCACTGAACAGCTCAAGAATCATCTAAGCATACCTCTGCAATCTCTTCCTGCTTTCGAAACCAGTCATGGACAATTTCTCTGAGACTCTGGAGCTCCTCTAATGTTTGCTCCTCTTCCACTCGCTCCAGCTCACTCTGTGCGACAAAGAAAAAGTTTAGGAATGTGTGTTTGAAGGTCTGTACTTGGGCAGACAACCGTTATGGCAGCATGAGAAGTGTAAAGCTGTAAAGCTGGATCCTGAGGTTATTGCGGTAACCTTTAAGCTGCTAGTATGCTTCATCAGAATCAATCATATCCAGGAGAGACTGTGTGAAAAGAGACCCTGTAAATTCAGCAGCTGTTATTCATTACATATTGTAGATCTAGTTGTACACCAGGGCTGAATTATCAAATACTGGAGGATCAATAAGCTCCAAGGTTATTGGTTCTGCTATCAGTACTTTAGAAAACAAGAAAAACATTATTGTGCACATTTTATTTTATCTTATTGTTTACCAGTTCTCTCTGTATTTGCAATAAGACAAAAAAATGGTCTATGATGTGTTTTCGCTGTTTGAAATCCAAAAGAGACTGTGAGTGAAGTACCTCTTCCTGAGGACTCAGTGTAACTCTTTTGAGTCTTCTAAAATAAAGGCTGGTGTAGGTCTGGGCATCTCGGGCCCGCTGCAGAGCAAAGTCCCAGCTGCCTCGCCGCCGCTGTTCCCTGATTTCACTCAGGTTGGCCTGGATGGCAAAGATCCACCACTGCCGGCAGCTGCAAGGAATATAATGTTAAAGGAATAAATCTGATTTCAAGAATTCAAGGGTTTATTACGTGAACAAAGTACACTATGTGATTTTTCTATGCTGGATCATCATGAGAAAAACAGGTAGTCAACACAGGTAGTCAACAATTTCACCTTCATGGACAAAAAACTGTTAAATGTGTAACTCTGATACATAGAGATGAGAGTTCTCATCCTTCTGCGGTCAAATCAATGACCGCAGAAGGACTTAAAGAGTAGTGTGAAAGTCTACAAATGTAGCTAAACTGACTGTTTGCACCAACAACAAAAACGTCTGCATTGAACTGTGAACTTACTTCCCAGAAATCGGGACTTTGGGTCTCCACTTTCTGTAAAGCATTTCTCTCTCTCTGCGGTCCAGCTCTTTAAGAAAAGCCATGATCTGTTGGTACTGAACCTTAGAGACAAAACACATACATACGTTAGATCTTGACACACTTTCTTAGCTACCAGTAACATCTTTAATGCACAGTCGGTCCAAAGTTTTAAAACTACAACTGAATAGCATCAGCTTAAAAATTTGAGCGAAAATCTAAAATTGCTGAAAAATGTCCCCTTTTCTTTAATGACCTCAGTACTTGAATTGCAAAGACAAAACCGGATAATAAGATAACCTATGTTATTCCAGCATGATCTGACAATGTCTCAAAGAACTTATGTCAAGAATGTTTGGCTTTGTCAGTCTTTAATGTACAGTTGGTAAATGTTCAGTAGACAAGAGAGTCCATTTCACCACTCTGTGGTTTCTTTGGTCTTCAAATAGTTCTTTAAAGTTTTTTCGAGGGATGTTTGGCTCATTATTCTGCTGCAGTATGAAACCTTCTCCACAAAAATGCAAAGCCAAAGGTGAAGTGCTACTTCTCCTTGGTCAGTTCTGTGCAGGTGTCCAACTAAATACCTGAGACCCCCCACCAGTCAGTTAGAACAGAGGAAACCTCTTGTGTGAGAGGTAAAATGTCTTTAAGAACCAAAAAGAAATTTAGTTGCCTTGTACTAAAGCACTTAGGATTACCATGACCTGGATCACTGAGAATCGACCCAAACATATTTCACTGTTGGTTTTTATTATACTGTGGTACTAGTCTCTCTTCTGGTGGTCTCCTTAATCACCCTTGGCCTTGTTTTGCCTCCTGACAAGTGGTTTAGAGATGCTACTCATCCTCTGAGACACTAATAGATAGCCTTCATTTGACTCAATGTTTGCTGATTGGAGTCTCGCGTTTTTATTTAGTAAATTCTGCATCTCTGAAGAAGCTGCTTTTCTCATATTCAATGAACAGTGATCTTCTGATGGTTTTATTCTTCTAAACCAGTTTGCACGCACTGCCTCCTTAGACGCCTTTGCTCCAATCAAAATTTGATCCCAGACGGTCCCTCTGTGCTCAGAAAACAATCTGACTTTTAACACTTGATTATGATGTCATGTTTCCCACTATCACAGTCCAACTCAGTAAGCAATGTAAGCAACTGCTAGAAACTTCAGACACAGCCATATTTCTAACAGGTAAATGACAGCAGGTTGACGTAGTTGAACAAAATCTTTAAAAAAGATTCAAGCGCAGTATTATTGCTACAAAGAAAGTCAGAGTAACAGAATAGTGACAATGACATGGCTCTGTTGTTACAATGATTAAATCAGTACTGTAAAAGATAAACATGGAGGAAGTGCTTTGGATTAACGCAAATTTATAAAGGAGCAGATCAATGCAGGTTTGCAAATGTAATGAAGTCTACTTTTCTAGTTAGGTGTAATTACTATTACTAACTAATTTTGTTGTCAATATTTGTATGCGTGACACAATACCATCAAGGAAGCATCTGATTGTGCCAAATTTGTTCTGCAGCAGGACAATGACCCAAATATGTGGGCAAAGCCATAAAGAGCTATGTTCAGCCACAAGAAGAACAATAAGTCTTGCAAAAGATGGTCTGAACACACAAAACCCTGATCTCAGCATCATGAAGTCAGTCTGGGATTACATCCAGAGCAAGAAGACACTGAGAAAGCCTGAATCCACTGAAGAACTGTTCTCCAAGATGCTTGGAACACCCTACCTACCAAGTAGGCAACCTTTGAAAAATGTAGCAGTGTACCAAGGAGAACTGGTGCCGTTTTAAAGGCAAAGCTTGCTCACACCAGATATGGACTTGACTTAGTTTTTTTTTTTTCTACACGTGGTACTAACTGATTGGAAGATTTGCACTATTTGGTGAGTGGCAGTCTGATTATATGGTAATGCACCACAGAGTCATAAGTCAAACCCAAGTCCTTAAGCACTCACTAAGCACCACCCGTAAAGTTACTGACAGTTTAAGTTTTAAAATAAAGTAAAAATAACATTACATTTATATAGTACAGAAATAAGGAGAACTTGATCAAATTTGTATTTATTGCCTTTAAATAATAATAATTACATGAGTGTTTGGTGTTAATTCTATGTCCAAGGTTGGTATTGCATAACCTTTTCTGAAATCAAAATTTAAACCCCTTACTGAATTCCTTTGTCTTCAGATTTTTAACACTTGTGACAAAAGTTTAAAATACCTCAAACTTTTTAAAACTGTGTTTCAAAAACTATGAAAAACTATGTTACTTCAAGAGTTGCTAATACTTCAGACTTCTGGTGAAGACATGGAGCACCCACTTTTGTGAATACTGAGTGATTCTACTTAAGCTTTGGAACTAAGTTGTGCTTTTTGTTATTCATCTTCTCACACAAAGAAATACTTGTGAGTCTGTTATATTTTTTTTTAATTATTGGAGTTTGGTGATTGGCATCATTCTTAATGCTGTAGGCTGTGTTTTATCAGTGTGGACAGGTTCAAGACAGTCTGTAGGTGGCTGCTGTGGTTTTAATCAATAGGTACACTGTATCTTGGCACTGCCATGGTAATAATCTAATAAAACACATTAGGTAAAAGATAAGAGCTTCTTTTGATTGTGGTAGGCTGTGTTTTATCTGAGGACAGAGGTTTAAAGATGTGTGTGTGTGTATACATATATGTTTGTCACACTGATTAAAATAAAAGAGAGAGAAGTTTTGAGCTAAAACGAGTCTCAACTGTTGTTGGCTGATGTAGTATAGTTAAGTTGTGGTTTCCTGTTCCCACTGAGTGCTGGCAGAGAAGCCCACTTGACATTTGCCATAGGGCTCCATAGAAATAGAAATCTGACAAATGTTTTAATGCCTGAATTTGATCATCTTCTAGTATGGACTGCAAAGAGTACTTTTTACTCCTGCTTGTGTAGCATATTGGCTGCTGTCAGGTTGATTCATTGTATCCATTCTCAGTTGAGTTGCAGCACAGTTCTTTATAACTTATAGTTAAATGTTTGCGCATAGATAAAATAATAACAGCTATAACCCAAGCACAAATCAAGTGACGTCTTGTCATTTTATCAAACTGAATCTAAAGTCATCAAATTCTTGCTGGAGATTGGAGAGTTCAAGGTACTTTCATACAGACCTGTGAAAGACGTAAGGACATGGGTTCCAGCTGAACCTGGCCTTCAATCCGTGGGGTTTGTCTGGATCTCAGAGGCTCCTTGGAGGTGTTTCTTCTCAGCAGCACAGAGGCACATACTGGTTCAAAGATGTACTGATGCTCACGGCTCTGCATACACTTAGTCATTGCATCCTGTAGAATTGCAAAACAATCAGACTGGGGCAACGTGATAGTCAAGTGGCATATCGCATGGCTACAAATGTTAGTTCAATTCCCAGCTGGCCTGGACCTTTGCTTCATGTCATTCAACAGCTCTATTTCCCACATTTCCTGTCTGTATCTATGGTATCTATCTAATAAAGGCAAAAATGCTAAATAAAGTAATCTCAGGAAAAAAAAACAATGCCAGACTACATGTATGGAAATTTCTCTCTTGGAACAGAAAGAACCCTAGATAATACATTCAGATTTCATTTGGTTTTGGCTCATTGGAGTATACCAAAAGAATTTCTAATTAGCAGGTATCATGGGCCTTGCATTACAAGTGTTCTACCTAGCAGCTTGTATTTCGTGATTCATGATTTATTTATTACTAAACATATTTTAATTTATGTCATGTGCATGAATATATTCCCCATTTCCGACAGGAGGTCATTTATCCTTTTGCACCTAGAGACATTTCCATTTCACCAGTTGTGTGACTTCTAGCATCAAATGGTTGGACCTGTGTGGAATTAGGTGAGTCATTTTAAAGGGGGTGAATACTGAGGCAATCACTTATTTGACATTTTATATTCTTAATAATTGACATTACTTTGTAGAAATCTTTTCACTTTGATATGAAAGAGTCAAATTCATAGATTCTTGTCAAAAAAGTCTAATAAAATTGAACGTGAATCAATGTTGAAAAGCAATAAAAAGGGGAAAACTTCAAAGGGGGTGAAAACTTTATTTGAAGCACTGTAGGACAAGTGTTGTTTCAAAGAAAATGGAAATGGAAAAACCCTGAGCACACTTGGCTGTAATACTCTGTGTCCAAAAGGCTGGCTCCTAACAGTTCATCAAATGACTGACCTGGATCTGATTTGCAGGCAGTTTTCCCAGCATTTCACACTCTGTATCCCAGTAGACACTGAAGTTTTCGATCTCCAGCTGCTTTTGTCGAAGGAGCTTTTGGACCTGTAAATACAAGGAAATCAGTGTTAACCTCAAATGCAAAGATACATGGGAGTTCTGAATATAAATATATATAAATAAATATAAGGGTTTCATAATTACTATACAGAGATGTCATAAACATGTCATGTCAAGCCATCATTACGGGAATGATTTATTTGATGAATGCAGTGCACTTCCATGTAACTGACTGAATGTATTACATTAACATTCGTTTTGTAAGTCCGATGTTTTTAATTTGTATTCATTCTCAAATGAATATATTCCCCCAAAAAATCTGTCTGCTCCAAATGAAGTCAATGTGGAAAGATTTACACCAACACATTTGTCTTTGCTTGTTTCATACCTGGTATCAAATTACACCAATTACCTGAAAGTTAGTGTTACCGTTTGAACATATAGATGTATGCAGTAGGGGGATCCAAACTTTCATTACATGCAAGCTACTCTTGATGGAGTATGTGATTACAGAGAGCAGCAAGATCAAATAACTACAACCTAAAAAGTCATTTCTGAGTGACTCCAAATGCCTGATATGAGGATATCAACTTGAAAAATTGTTCTTGTACTACAAACTGCCAAAGTAGCTCTGTGTTCGACATGTTTTTAGAGTTTTAGTGTGTGACAACTGAGGATCAAACTGATGGCTCTGGATGGTATCACACTGTTAAGCTTGTAATTTTTCAGAGGAAAAAAATCAACAGGTTCTCAGAGTTGCTTTTTTTTATCATCCTCAGGGGCTAACCAATAATACATATTAAATCAAGGGTTTTTTGGTAGAGGGACTTCTGCACCTGCTCTTGGCTCTATTTTCTGGCTTTAGGACAACCACGCAAAAAGCATACTGTAGTTTTTGTTTTCTATGCTATAGTTAATTGTGCAAGGGGACTTATCTGTTTCTACTTCAAGTGGTCAGTTGAAGGTTTTGGGGCATAAGCAGATCATTTCTCTTCACCTGTAGGGCTAAAATTGAATGTGGTGTTGTGATCATTGCCACAGGTGCTGTTTGTCCCTGGAATAGGTGTCACACTAACTCCTGGCCAGACGCTTGTAAACAGGAAATCTGAATTATTATTTTTTGGACTTCAAAATGGAAATTGACTACTGGAGCAGCTTTCCTTGTGAATATTACCAATCATGAAGTTATCCTAACATATTAAAAGCCTAAATGAAAAGGTAATGGTTTAACGTTGCTTTGAGTGCACACTTACCGACTCTTTGGATGGGTTCTGAGCAGATACGTTGTTAATGCAAATCCCAAAGGAAAAGGGTTTCTGTGGGTTGGAGAAGTCATCCTCAAATCGAAGATGCACATCTTGGATCTTCAGCTATGCACATAAGGCAGAAAATCACAGTTTAGTCTGTAATTCAGTGTCAAACAATTACAACTACCTAATTACTCTGGGTGGGTCAACCACAGTCAGGACAACAGCATGGAAAATGTATTGTTCTAAAATGTTGAAGATATTTACATATTCTTCTTTTGAGTGTGAGGCATTGTATTGTTTCAAACCATAAGCTGTTTGTAATATAATAAGTCACTATATAAATTGCAGAGGGGTACTGACACATGAATCATGGGTTGTGTATAGACCCATCTCTAGTCCCTAATGATGGCTTACCTCGATGTTCTCCACAATCCTGGTGACCACCGAGGCAGTGACAGAGTACCAGTATGACTCTCCTCTCTGTTCACACTCACTCTGGAAGAGCCACAGTTATACCATATATATTATATGTGTGGGTATACATTTGTTTACATACAGTCAACAAAAAGAAAAACTTTAAAGACACAGGTGCAATAGTTAGACACAACAAAATACATAAATAGGGAAACAAACACAGATTAGGTTATTTAGATATAGCTCTTCATTATATGAGTGAGTGTTTGACTTTTTTTTAGTTTGATCTGACAGTGCATATATGTCAACCAATGTCATACCAGGGCTCTTTTTCTCACAACAAAAATGATTGTAAGAACACCAGAGAATACTATTTGAGGGACATCACCTCTAGTGTTTTGGTGTGAAATGAAAGTGACCTGCTGCTATAGAAAACTGTTGTGTTGCACATGAGCACAAGTCTGTGGCTATTCTAGAGTTCCTTTAAGGCGGTACTGTTCATTAGCAACCAGACAACTAAATTGCTGGATGAATGACTAATAAGAAATGATTTTCTTTTTTTCCCTTACCATTGGTGTTGCAAAGAAGAACCTACTTCACCTACTATGAATTTGTCTTCGAGAACCTTGAGAAGGCGTTTTTTGCGCTCTCTCTCCTCCTCTCTCTCCTTTTCTCTATCATATTCCTGCAGCTGGGCCGGACCAATGATGAGGTTGAGCTGGGACATAGAGATGACCCATGGGTCACTGTGAGGCCGGTAGAAAGGGATCTGGAGAGTGATCTTTCCAATGAAGCCTGATGAAAGACAATATGATGTATGGATGATACTACAGGAAACACAGCCTGAAACTGAAAAAGCAGTAACCGTTTACTGTTCATTAAAGAATGTAGTCTCTGGGTCTGAAAACTGAAGCCAATGTGAAGTGACTCAAACCTGCATTCTTTTTAATGGCCAGCAGGGGGTGAGCCCTGTGGCTGCAAAAGAAGTCTGATTGTATGTAAGTGTACGAGTAAAGTCTACTTCTCACTAGATTAATGACCTCAGCAAACAGTTTTCTAATGAGTCTATGGCCTCAGTTGCATATAAACCACAAGTTACAATAGCTCTTAAGAGTTTTGGAACCCTTGAGAATTTTCTATATCTGAATGAAGTAAAATTCCTCCAAGCTGATGTGCAGGACTGATCAACAGTTACATGGAAAATGTACCTGTACTCATTCTGCAGTGCATAATGGTTTAATTATTAAATTATTATAAATGTTACGCAAATAAATAGAAAATTCTCAAGAGTACACAACATTTCAAACAACACTGTAGTATAGATCTGTGTACGTATAGTACATGGTTTAGAGAGTATTACAGATACAAGATAAAACTGACAGAAGTACAGGATTAAAAGAAAAGAGCACAATTACAAATCCAACATGTACAGCATAAGAGGACCTACACCATCTGTTGTGTGCCTGTGTGTACATATGTTTCTCATACTGTATAATACTGGGGCTGCACGGCTCATAGCTAGAAGATACCCAGTTGTGTGGGAATCTTTCTGTATGGAGTTTGCATGTTCTACCCTTTTCACCGGGTAGTCTGGATGTTAATTGATGATTCTAAATTGTCCGTAGGTGAATGTGAGTGTGCTTGGTTGTCTGTTTCTATGTGTAGCCCTGCGATAGACTGGCATCCTGTCCAAGGTGTCCACTGCCTTCGCCCGAGTCGGCTGGGATAGGCTCCAGCGACCGTACACAGGATTAAGCGGTGTATAGATAATGGATGGATGTATAATACTGCAGAACCCCTTGCCCTCTGTCTGCAACACTCCATTTTAGCTCCTGTGTCTTTAGGGCACCCTCCTGAAATTCACAGTCTGCTCTGATTGGTCAATTGGCCCAAAAGGGAGAAACCCAAAATGCCAGCTTTATAAATACAAATCTTGATTGATCATTTGTATGATATTTTACTATCTCAAAATGGTGAAAACCCATTGTCATTGCGTTTTATGGATGTCATAAACTTGGAAGAGTAAAGTAAAAGCTGTTAGGGTATAAAGATGTTGACTGCTGCCTCAAGCCCCCCTGCAAATAGATAGCCTCCCAGTTTTACAAGCCAGTAAGAATTAAAGAAACAATAGTAGACTCTAACAACTGTTTCCTGGGTTATGATTAATTATGACCTTGGTGTTAACACACGCTGCTTGTCATTCATTGCAAGTGATTGTTGGGTTTAAAAAATAAGTGGGCAGTTAAGACAGTTATGGGTCTTATCACACAATTGAGTGGCATTATGGAAATTGAAGTTAAAATTTCATGTTGTGGATGATAATCATTAGGCTGACTTGGTGCTCCTCCAGCTGCCACAAACAGCTACTGTGGTTGATTCACTCTTTTTGAAGTAATATTTTTTCACACACCTGTTTGAGTTGCTGCACTGCAATGAAGTTTTTCAGTTTGTAAGTAGTCAAGACATAAATAAATACATATTTCCTCTTTAAGGACAAATCTGCAATATATCATAAGATTAAACATTGCCATGCTATAGAAAATATAGATGCAGAAACCAGCAAAAAACTGGAGGAGACTAAATAAACATAATAATTCAATTCAATTCAGTGTTATTTCTATCACGCCAATTAACTATATATGTCATCTTAATGCACTTCACATAGTAAGGTAAAGACCTCACAAACTTAATTCAGAGAAACCCACAAAAAAAAACAAAGTTTCCTTTGAAGACCCTTTGAGCAAGCACTTGGCGACAGTGGGAAGGGAAAAAAAGTCCTTTGGTGAAGAATGATCCTTCATCAGCAACACATTGGAGCACATGTAGCCAGACAGGAAAATCCTGATTCAGGCAAAAGATAAACACTAAGCTGACATTTTCAGTTCTGCCATCTAAAGAATGTGTTCATTCCTCCTGAGTTCAGAGACTATGACAGGGAACACTGACTTTGTTATAGAGGCTTATGCTGAAGCAATATCTTTTAACGTTGTACATGTTGGTTTGCCCTTTCATTTGTGGCCAATCTGTATGATATTTGTGATTCAGATGAACTGGCCTTAAACTAACGACATTTTCATCTAACAATGTAATTTCAAATTAGATATTTTCTTTATCAGTCACCAATGTACAAGATTAATCCATCCAAATAAAACTTGCTGTACAACTCTTCCCCAACCTTGCTTTATATTAAACAAACCATTTTTCTTAATTAACTTTGGGCACAGCATAATAAATGTAGTGACTTGATAAATTAAAATGAAACAAGCTTTTTGGCTCCTTTTAAAATAATAGCAACGCTGCCAGCAACTGACTGTAAAAATGGGGCTAATGTGAGATTCAAAAAGATCACATTCATTTAAGCACACAGTTACTGCAGAGTAATCAGGTTCACTTATTTAGTAAATTCCCTATCTATTTTGCTTATATTTTTGCTAGTTCTGGATAGATCATCAGTCGGTGGGTCTCACCTGCTTTGACCTCAAATGGTAGGTCAAACTCTCGGAGGGCATCTTTCCTCAGAGGGAGGTTCTCCAGCTCAACTGCACCTGAGGGATAACAGGAAATAAACAAATACAGAGTTTGCTTACAAAGTGTTCATATTTGTCACACTTCAAATCATCAAACACATTTTAATATAAGAGAAAAGATCCATCCATTATCCATTATCTATACACCGCTTAATCCTCTGTAGGGTCGCGGGGGGGCTGGAGCCTATCCAAGCCGACTCAGGCTGGGTACACCCTAGTCTGTTGCTGGGCTACACTTAGAGACAACCAAGCACACTCACATTCACACCTACGGACAATTTAGAATCACCAATGAACCTCAGCATGTTTTCGGACTGTGGGAGGAAGCCGGAGCACCCGGTGAAAACCTATGCATGCAGGGAGGACATGCAACTCAACACAGAAAGATCCCAGGCCCATGCCTGGACAAGAAGCAGGGATCTTCTAGCTGTGAGGCAATGGTGGTAACCACTGTTCAGCCTCTATTATAAGACAAATATAACGCAAGAAACATGTGAAAAAATAATTGCCCCCTTAGCTACCAATCTATGAAATGACCAAATTCATTTGGCAATTTGGTTCAATGTCACCAGCCACACCCTCGTATGATTACTGCCAGACTTGTTGAACCTAAACATCACTAAATAGAACCTGTCTGGTATTGTGAAGTAGCTAAAGGGTCTCAAATAGCAGCACATGATGCCACGTTCTAAAGAGATTCAAGAACAGAGGCAAAACAAAGTCATTGACATTTATCAGTCTGGAATGGTTACAAAGCCATTGCTAAGGCTCTGGGACTCCAGAGAACCACAGTGAGAGCCATTATCCACAAATGGAGAAAACATGGAACAGTGGTGAACCTTCCCAGGAATGGCTGGCCTACCAACATTTCTCCAAGAGCGCATCAACATCTCATCCAGGAGGCCACAAAAGAACCCAGACAAACATCAAAAGAACTGCAGGTATCACTTGCCTCAGTTAAGGCCAGTGTACATGATTCCACAATAATTAAGACATGGGCGAAAATGGCACCCATGGGAGAGTTGCAAGGCACAAACCACGCCTGACTAAAAAGAACATAAGGGTTTGTGTGGCATTTGCAAAAAAATATCTAGATGAGCTCCAAGACATTTGGAATAACATCCTGTGGACTGATGAGTCACAGGTGGAACATTTTGGAAGACATGGGTCTGTTACATCTGGTGTAAAGCTGATATTGTATTCCACAAGAAGAACATCATACCAACAGTGAAACATAGTGGTGGTAGTGTGAATGCTTGGGGCAGCTTTGCTTCCACAGAACCTGGACGACTCTCTATCAGAAAATCCTCCTGGAGAATATCCACCCATCAGTTCATGACCTAAAGCTCAAGCACTAATAGTTTCTGCAGCATGATAATGACCCAAAGCACACAATCAAGTCCACCTCTGAGTGGCTCAAAAATAACTAAATTAAGATTTTGGAGTGGCCGAGTCGAAGTCCAATTGAGATGCTGTGGCAAGACCTTAAAAGGGTAGTTCATAATTGAAAACCATCTAATGTGACAGAATTAAAATTATTCTCCAGAGAAGAGTGGGCCAACATTTGTCAATGGTGATTTAAAAGACTGATCACAAACTATCGCAAACATTTAACTGCAGTTGTTGCTGCCAAGGGTGGCCCAACCAGTTATTAGGTTTAGGGGGGGCAATTACCTTTTACCACAGGGGTGATATAGGTTTTCAATAAATCTTCAATAAATCATCATTTAAAAACTGTGTTTTGTGTTTCGTGGGTTATCTCTGTCTGATATAAAATAAATGTAAATATTAGCTTGATGATCTGTATCCTTTAAGTGTGAGAAATGTGCAAAAATAGAAGACATCAGGAAGGAGGCAAATACGTTTTCACAGCACTGTATATGTCTTAACACATTTCCTTCAGTAACTCACACAACTGCCAGTTATATGGTGTAATACAATCATGCAGCACAAACTAGCCTTATAAACATAACAGCTTATCAATCCAATTTCAGTGGCAGATAGCACTGTTCATTTGCATAGCAGTGGTGTGTGACACCCTTGGAAGTCTCCCCCTTTTTTTGCTTTTCAACACTGAATCATGGCCAATATTATTTGTTTGGTGTTTTTGACAAGAATTTACAAAAAAAAACACACACACTCACATCAAAGTGAAAACCAATTTCTACAAAGTAATGTCAATTAAGTAAAAATATAAAACCTCCTTCAAGCCAGTATTTAGTACAAGCACCTTTGGGTGCAACTACAGCATCAAGCCTGTGTGGATCGGCCTTGCACATCTGCACGCTGCAATTTTATCCCTTTCTTCTTTGCTCAAACCCTCTCAGGTTGTGCAGGGATCATGAGTAAATCAGCCACTCCAGAACATTTGTCTTATTATCTTGACACCATTTCTGTGTAGCTTTGGCTGTATGCTGTGAGTCAGTTTACTTGGTGGAAAACCAATCTTCTCTTAAGTCAGACTTCTCTTACAGACTGCATTAGGTTGTCCTCCTGATTTCCCTATACTTTGCTGCATGCATTTGACCCTCTACCTTTACAAGCCTTCCAGGGCCTGCGGCCGAAAAGTGTCCCCACATCATGATGCTGCCACTACCATGCTTCACGGTAGGGATGGTCATCTATCCTTTTAATGCACATATTGTGTGATTTCTAGCATCAAACTGTTGAAATAGGTGAATTATTTTAAAGGGGGTAAATACTTATGCAGGGCAGCACGGTGATACAGTGGTTAGCACTGCATAAGCACCCTGCAATTGACTGGTGACCTGTCCAGGATGTACCCTGCCTTGAGTAAATACAGTGGCAAGAAAAAGTATGTGAACCTTTTGGAATTTCATGGTTTTCTGTATTAATTTGTCATAAAATGTGATCTGATCTTCATCTAAGTCAAGGGTATTGACAAATATAATGTGTCTAAAATAATAACACAAAAAAATCAGATCTTTCATGTCTTAATTGAGAACAACCATAAAAACCTCATAGTGCTTGTGGAAAACGTATGTGAACCCTTGAGTTAATGACCTCAAAAAAGCTAATTGGAGTCAGGTGTTAGCATACCTGGAGTCTGGTTAAGAAAATTAGTTTGGAGGTGTGGATTAGAGCTACTCTGACTGATAAAAAACACTCAAACTTTTTGACTTTACTCTGCACAAGAAGAATACACTGATGTGAGCCATGTCTCACCAAAAAGAGCTTTCAGAGGATCTATGATCAAGAATTGTTGATTTACACAAAGCTGGAAAGGGTTACAAAGTGATTTCAAAGACTTTAGAAATCCACCAGTCTACAGTTAGGCAAACCATCTACAAATGGAGACACTTTGGGACTGTAGCTACTCTACCAAGAAGTGGAAACCCAGTCAAAATGAACCCAAGAGCACAACGAAGACTCATCAATGAGGTAAAGAACAACCCTGAGTGACAGCCAAAGATTTGAAGGCATCATTGGAACTGGCTAACATCTGTGTTCATGAGTCTACAGGACCTAAAACATTGAACAA
>OMNN01089525.1:0-10027 GCA_900302755.1 Chromis chromis
CATTTGATTTTGCTCTGCACTGCGCAGTGAATTGAGATTTGGTAGTTGGTAAGGGCACTGTAATTATATACACCGATCAGCCACAACATTCTGACCACTGACAGGTGAAGTGAATAACATTGATCATATTGGTACTATGTGGTGTTCTGCTGGAAAACTTTGGATTTTAACCTCCATGTTGATGAGACTTAGACCCAAATAAACATTGTCCCAGAACAAACACACTCCCTCATGCAAATGGAAATCCCAAATGTCACTGGCCTACCCCCACAGGAAAATGCACCCCACCACATGGCAACAACATCAACCAATCAGGAACATGTTGAGGAACATGACAATGGCCCAAGATGTTGATTTGACCTCCAAACTTCCTAGACCCCATTCTGATCAAGCATCAACAGGATGCAGTGGAACAAGTTGGATTGACAGAGGCCCCACTGCACAAACCAGAGTACCCAAAGGATCCACTGCCAACGTCCTGCCATATTCAATCTATTTTAGATTTTTGGTCTTTTTTGAGATTCTCTTTACCATCATGGTTTGTGATGTGGAAGATAATGAATGCCCTCTGTCTCTAGTAAAGGTAAAGCTACATTTCAGAGCTTTGGCATGACTTAATTTATTATGTACGTTTTTGACCAAAATCAATTAATTTCAACTGAGTCACAGCATTTCCAGAATTAGAAGTAATTTCTTGCTGCACTTTGACACATAAATCCTCAGCACTGACCAAACCATCCTGTCAGTGGTGACCTTTGAGGGAAGACAAAAAAAGAGTCCAAAATGGGGGGGGGAGCTAATGTTAATTTCAAAATATGGATTAATGCTACTCTTAAAAAGGCAGCACTATTTTCCCTCTCAGACATTTTATCACCATTACTTAGTCTGATAGTTTTACAGCTTCCAGACGATAACAACGTGGAAGAAGAATTTCACATCTTTCAATAAACCAAAACTAAATCTGAGGAGGACGGGTTCCGTTTTATTTTTGTGATGTTCCTCTTTCAAATGCATCAACACACAGCGACATAAAAACACCATTTATCAGCCCATGTCAATGAGAAAAAGAGCTTTCACACTCCTTTTAAAAATAGCCAGGGGAGCTACTTTGCACCCCCATAACGCCTTCACAACATCTTAAATGGCAGGAAGATTTTTTTTCTGCTGTGATTTCCAGAACAGGAAGAGAAACTAACACATTTTCTTTTCCCAGCTTTCTGTGAGGAGGGCTGCCGGAGTGGAGGAACCTGTGTGTCTCCAAACACCTGCGTCTGTCCTTCAGGATTTACAGGACGCCGCTGCGAGACAGGTAAGACGTGAGGACGCCACCTGAATGATGCTTTTTTTTTATGGAGGATCGGTCATTAGCCTGGTCTGAGGCCTCACTCTTTTTCTCTTCCTGTTCCTCCTCTAATTCTCTTCTTCTCTCCCACTTTCACGCTCCATCTCGAAAGCCTTGTGTTTAAATTGGACGTTGAGATTGAGGATCCCAGGAGAGTCGTAGAGAAGGACAGCTAATTCTTCTCTGCTCTCCTCCTCCCATCTCCTTCCTCCAGTTTCCTCCTCTCTGCTACTATTTTTCTTCTTCCCTCTTCCTGTCTTCTCTCATCCATTCTTTAATATTTCTCCTTTTCCTCAGCATCTTCCCCAAACTCTTTCCTCTTCATTTCCTCCTTGTCTTTCTTATGTTGTTTTTTCCCCCATTTTCCTACCTTCTCTCCTATTTTCTGCTTCTAGTTTTTCTCTCTCCTAGCTTTCCTTTTTCCCTTTCCTCTACTCTTTCTCATTTCTTCCTCTTTCTTCTGTTCTCCTTTACTCCTCTTCCTCTTCTTAGGTCCATTTTTCCTTCCTTTTCACTTTCATTTCACTTTTCTTTCCTGTTTTTAATTCATTCTTCATCACTTACTATCCTCTCTTCCTATTTCCTCTGCATCTTTCCTTCCTTTCTCTCTCTTTTCCTACTTTTCATCTTCTCTTCTTCTATTTTAACTCACCTCCATCATTTCTTCATCTCCTCTTCTTGTCCCTTTTATTATCTCCTCTTCCACTTCCTGCTCTCCTCCTTTTCCTCCACTTCCTGCTTTCTTTCCTTTATGTCCCATGTCTGTCTCAATTCTTAGTCTTTCTTCTTTTGTCCTTTATTCCCCCCACTCTTTTAGGTCCATCTTTCCTTGATTGTCTTTCTCTCTTGTACTACTTTTCATCTTCTCTTCTTCTATCTCCCTCTCCAACTCACCTCCATCGTTTCTTCATCTCCTCCTCTTGTCCCCTTCTTCCTCCGCCTCCTCCTCTGTTTTCTTCCATTTTTTTGCTTTTCTTTTCTTCCTTTTTCTTCTGTTCTCATTTACTTCTCTTTCCTCCTTTCATCTCCTTCCATGTTCCTTCCTCTGCTCTTTCATTGTACTTCTTTTTCCTCTCTTTGATCCATTCTTTATCACTTACTATCCTCCCTTTCTTTGTTGCCTACATTCTTTCATTCTTTATATTTCTCTCTTTCTCTTCTTTTCATCTTCTTCTCTCCTATTTTTCTCTCCAGCTCCGCTCCATCCTTTTCTCACCTCCGTATATTGTCCCTTTTCCTCTTGTCCTCTTTAACCACTTCTTTTTTCCTCCTCTTTCTGCTTTTCTTTCCTTTATTCCTTCTCCTTTCTTCCTCGTTCTTCTATTCTCCTTTACTCCTCTTTCCATCTTCCATCTCTTCTCTTCATCCATATTCCATCCTCTCTCATTTTATCTAACTTTTCTTTCCTCTCCTTGATCCCTCCTTTATAACTTACTACCCTCTCTTCTTTTTTCCTCTGCACCTTTCCTCTTTTGTCTTCCTTTCATCTTCTCTTCTCCTTTTCCCTACGCTTCTTTCCCTCTATATCTGCTCCTTCATCCTCTCTATTCTTTCCTCTTTTTATCTCCTTCTGTTATTAGACATTTTGTCTCTGAGGTCGAATTTTACAGAAGTGATCAACCAGCTGTCATAGAGCACCACATTACCAGGTCTTCTACAATATTTACAGCCTGTTGCCATGGTTTCCTGTTAGATACCAGGATAGACATGGATGTTGACATTTCTACATGTAGATTAACAGAGCCGGCTGGCCCATTAGGCAATATAGGCAAATGCTAAGGGCGCTGTGGCCTCCAGGGGGCGCCACAAAATCGGGAAGCATGTGTAAATTGCCGATTGAGGGGGGCGCCATATAAAATCTCGCCTATGGCGCCACATTAGGTAGGGCCGGGTCTGTAGATTAACCTCAGACCTCAGGTTCTGCCGTCATTTCTAATAGAGAAAGAGACGATTACAAGAATCTATTTGCCGTTTTCCACGTGGAATAAATTCCTTATCTTCATTTGAAGTTGGTGTTTTCTGTGGATTACATTTTGTGGACATTTTAACATTTACATTTTGACTGTGTGGATAAGTTTGTGGACCTTTGGAATACAATTAGAGGCATTCTAGACTGAAATATTTGTGATCAGTTAAAACATTTTCTTTCTCTGATTTGAGTTTCCTCGTGTGTCTGGATGTAAATTCTGCGAAAGTTCCTTAAAGTTGCTGAAGTGGATGGAACATGTGTGCTGAGAAATCTGTTCATGTTTGTGTTTATCTCTGTATGTGTGAGAAGTACACAGATTCCAGTGAAGTAACCATAAGTCAAATGGTGCCAGTTAAGTACTTCATTCCACATATTCTTATGTCTCTACCTCATTTCTTTATTTTTTCAACCTCAATTAACAATCGTAAAACTAAGACTAACTCAGATTTACTCTCAAGTCTGCATGTTTGAACCAATAACCTGTAATCAGGCGCAATCAGCAGGAAGCACATTATATTAAATGCAATCAACCAAAGACTAATTAACCCCCCAATAAACAGCATCAAATATCTATCAATTAATTAACATGGCAAGTTGACTCCTCAGCGGTGTTCCTCTTAGAATTAAATCTTAGGTCCAAACACAACATTTCACTGCTACAACTTGGCACATAACATTTGTGGCTGCTAATTTTGATGAGTAGCATCATGCAGGATCGGGTTTAAAAAAAACAACTACTTCATTGCATCTGTAAAAAGATTTTGCCTCTTTTCTTTGAACCGCTTTGGAGGGGCAAGGGGAGGAAAACATTATGCAAAGTAGAAAATAAAAGTGTGCAGTTGGGGAGCAGACGAAGTGAACAAAGCAGGTCCCCCCCTAATAGGAAGCAAAATATGGACTAACACATCATCCCACTAATGAGGCTCCTCCCTGTGGCTGCTGCCTGAGGCGGCTACAGAAGTGATGCCGTGCAAAATTACTCTTTGTCGAAATCTGCGCCTGTCTCTGGGTGTCAAACAAACCCTCTCTACATGTATATTTCACTTTGAGGAGCTACAGGGTCTAAAAGTCAGCCAACAATGAGTTTACTTTGACAATCTGTGTAGCTTGTAAAGTTTGCTAGATGGGAAGGAAATTTAGAAAACTAAAAAATTGGAGCAGAAATACTGAATCAGAGTAAATGTGTTTACATGCTGGTTGTTGGGAGCTGCTGAAGTGTTTGAAGTTGAATTTGTGGTTCATGCTGAACTGCTGAAAGAGGTTGAAGAGGCTCTTATGATCTTGAAAGGAACTGAAGTGTATGCACAATATTGTAGCTCAGTGAGAGGTAAGTGCTGTTTGGAAAATCACAGTGACTTCAGATAAGTGTTTACTTATTAGCCACATTACACTGACAAATGTATGCAAGATTTATCCCTATAATTAGTTATTACACATCAGCATTTTCCATTTTTAGGTGTTTTTTTTGTTTGTTTATTTTTACATCAATCCTCATTAATGCCCATTAATACCTTATTTGAATGGTTTTGTCAATAGACCGACTGTTCTTTCCTCTTCTTTACGCTGCAATTCTACTCGAAGAAAAGAGTAGTTGAATTGCAGCTGAACCATTTGAAGGAGGTCATAACACAAGACGCACGATGCTAATGGAGCAGTAAGCCACATTTTTGCACTTTTGCTGAAATTTGAATGCCAGTTTAAAGATACAAAATGGAATTTCAAGTTGATAGAATCCACAAACGTAAGCTGTCTTTACAAAAGAAG
Source organism: Chromis chromis (assembly GCA_900302755.1). NCBI lineage: Eukaryota > Metazoa > Chordata > Actinopteri > Pomacentridae > Chromis > Chromis chromis. The sequence continues at coordinate 5,076 of OMNN01089525.1, forward strand.
AAAGATAAGTGGCGATTGTCTGAAACAGTACTTCAACTACAGCCACATACACTTTACACATGAGGATATAGGCGACTTTGACAGGGTCTGAATTGCGATGACTAGACAACTGGGTCTGAGCATCTCTATATCGGTAGGTCTTGTGGGGTTTTCCCAGTATGCAGTGATTATTAACTAGCAAACATGATACATGGAAGGTCAAACTGGCAACAAAGTCATGAGCATTGCATGAGGGGAGTGAAGGCTGAAAGACCACACAATGCATCACAGTTTACTGTGTATGAGGCTGTGTACCTGACAATGTTGACTCCAGCCCATTGCTGAAAGCACCTTTAATTGGCATGTGAGCATCAGAACTGGACCAATGGAATAGGGTGGCCTGGTCTGATGCATAATTTTTTTGTTCTACATAATACGGACTGCCAGGTGTATGTGTTATCTACCTGGGGAAGAGATGGCAACAGGATGCACTAAGAAGGTGGTGCTCTGGGCGATGTTCTACTTGGAAACCTTGGGCCCTGGCAATTGCATGATGGGACACCATCTACCTCAGTATTGTTGCAGTGCATGTACACCCTGTAGCAACCAATAACGGCCAATAACATCATGATTTGGGCCTTTTTACATGTAATAAAGCCAATAACGTATTAACTTGCCAATAATGTAATAAAGTTTTTGAGCCAATAACGTACACAATACTCTTCAGGTTTTTTTTTACATTTGTAAATGAGATCTGTGTTGTATATTGGAGTTAAGTGCCATTATAGAGCCAGTCCAGTTATTTAAATACAGTTTTAAATGATTGAAACCAATGACTGAATTGGTTTTCCTTGAGAAATGTCTGAAAAAAAGTTTTAATGAAATGTTTTCCAAGAAAAAAATGTGGTAAATTCATTTGACAATGCAACATGCAACAGAGACACTGACATGAAATGATAAATTTACATATCTAAGCAAATAAACAGTATTCTAAATAAAGATTTTGTACAACAAATAATTCTCAAATTGGCTCCAAAACCATAATTAAGGAGAGTGAGAGCTACATGGGACGTATCCTTGATGAATGAATATCCACTAGACCTGTTTTTGATGAGCAAACTGCACAAAAACTGCAAAATAAATCTTTTATTTCCAAGAGATTCAGTCCTATTGATGTATTATTACATTATCAGCTGCAGTTATTACATGTTCAATGGATTTTTTTAATGCTAGACCATTAACGTGATAACTTATTACATTATTGGCAAAATGTTATTACGTTATTGGCTGTTATTATGTTATTGGCCATTATTACGGTATTGGTTGCTATACACCCATTCATGGCAGCAGTTTTCCCTGATGGCAGTAGCCTTTTTTTAGCCAGAAAATGCTTGCAAAATGATGGTTTGAGGAACATGACAAAGAGTTCCAGGTGTTGGTTTGACCTCCAAATTTCAAAGATCTTAAACCAATGGAGCAGATGTGGGATGTGCTGGATATGCAAGTTTCAAATCACAATTTTCAGAGGACTTTTGGGATCTGCTGCACACGTCTTGGCCTGATACCTTGGGACAAATTCAGAGGTTGGTAGCGTCCATATCTCAGTGGGTCAGAGCTGTTTTGGTGGCACAAGAGGCACCTACACAATACTAGGCAGGTGCTTTTAATGTTGGGGCTGAGCCGTGCATGTCTAGGAAGCATTAATTAGATCTAAAAATTCAGAATTAAGAGTTAAAAAATGTAGGTTTTTGTTGTGAGAAGTTCCCATAATTTGTTGTGCAAAATCTAAAGTTGTCCTTTAAAACAAAAAAAAGGAAACATTTAGGTTTTTTGCTTATTTCTGTGGATTCCTAGGAGCTCCCACCACAGCAGTTGCTAGTCTTCCAGGGATCCACAACCTCAAAATACATCAAGAAGTGTATATGGGCTCATTTAGATGATAGAAAGCCATAAAAAGGAGGATAAATGTAGATAAAGCACTTTGATGTCCTTAAAGGGCTTTCTAGGTTGGTGGATGTTTTTTTCTGTAGGACTTGACGTGTGCAAATTGTATGAGCTGTTTTAACATGTTCTATATCTGTGGCTGTATTTCACTCTCAATCTGTTTCTCCATCTGTTGAACTCTCGCTATCTGTATATCTGTCTCTGTCTTTCGACTCCACTTCCACCTCCCACTGTGTTGTTCTCGCTTTCAGTGTAATAAAACTCATCACTGCCCCACTGACTCCTCTCCTCTGTAGCATACGCTGTAGCTCAATGAGAGGTTGAGAGCATCTAAATATAAAGCTGATGGGAACCGAGTCAGTCTTATCACTAAGATTTTCATCTTTTGATGTGCTCTTCAGGGTTGCCTGTGTTTCTCCAGTGGGTTTACATAGCTGCCACAGATTCCTTTTGTTAGATCCTTGTGATTTATTTTCTGAGAGGCTTTACTCCAAAGGAAATCACAAACCGAAACAGCTGACCGAACGGTGAACCTACAGTTCAAGCATATTTCACTTATTGTCAAAGCTGTCGATGTTAAGTGCGTAATGTAATAGAGAATGTGTGGTCGGATCAGAGCTGACTCTTTTATCAAAACACAAAGTGCCACGAGTTGACTTCAGTGTGCCTGTCAGAATATGGACAGTGAGAGAAGTGGTGTCTTAATGTGTGTGTTGGAGCTTTAACATCCAATACTGAGGAATCTGCAGCTCTTCACTGCTGAGTGCAGAGTGTAAAACTTACAAACAAGATACAAATGTGTGGATGTAAGTTGAATCAACCCCTGGGCAGCATTTCAGCATTTAAAAGTTTATTTTAATGCACCACTCTAGTAGCCTGTGGCGATATGAAAGGTCCTTTATACAACAATCAGGCAAGTTAGCCACACCTCCCTCTTCCATTTGCTTTTCATTTACAAACAGAAATGTTATGTACACACTTACTAGCCCACGCCAGCCTTGCAAAATACATGGAATAGCCAAAATGATGAGTTGTTGTCAACTCAAGTAACATTATCTTCACTCGCTCCAGTCTGTGTGTTTTACTGTGACACACAACAGAGGAATGATCATGGACACATGGCGAAACAAAGAAGCTTTTTAGAAGGCTGAATGCTCCGAACTGTCTTTTTAAACTCGCATCTAGGATACCTCAGTCTAAGAATGGTCAAAAGGCCAAAATGATAAAACGCTAAAAATAATGCAATACAGCTTAAAGAATCTGTAGTGGGTCAGCCACCCCCCTCCTTTCACATTTCAATAACAACCAGAATAAAAAAAAAAGGTAATCACACAACCAGCCACAACCATTAGCCTGCGCTAGCATAGAAAAATACATTTAATGGCCGAAACGAGTTGATGTCAACTTATTTCATGTCATGTGGAGACAGAAACACACAAGTGGAATAGACATACTGAAGAAAGATAAGCAGAAGTAGAGATTCTGAATGAGTGCACATAAAGTCCGTCACATCCTGTGGTCTACTGGAAACTCCTACTTGTTTTTAGGTCCACAATACTGTGCAACTGTGAGACGGAGAAGGTCCGCCACAACTGTCGCACTGTGAGGTTTTAAGTTTTGCAATTAAAACTATTCTGTACATTGGCCATTCTTAATAGTCTTAAAATGTTTGTACCGCAGTACACCTCTGTACCGAACCAAAAGTGCCTGTAACATACGGTTCAATACTAATATGTGTATTGTTACACCCCTGATTACAGTAGACACAAAGGTATTGTGACTTGAGTTCCTGCTAAGGTCTTTAGTTGTTTCCTTCTGCTTTAATGTCATATATAGAACCCTCAAGGTAAAAAAAAATGCTGGTGTCTTACTTTAAGCTAAAACACGGTTGAAAAGTACATACTTCATCATCCAGGTTAACTGCTGTATCAAAAGCAGTGTATGAATTATATTTGTGTGTGTTTTAATATCTGCTTTATGTTGTATGTACTACAGTAATTTAAATGCTGTAGTAGTAATGTTTTGGTCTGTGGTCTTTGTAACTGCTCCTTTAATACACCATGCTTTGAATTTAAAGCACATTTGCTGGTCACAGATGAGGAAGCAACAAACACAAACTCCGGTTGTCATCGTCTGCTGTCTGAGGACACATTACTGTAAACGTCCCGTGTGACATTTTTGCATGATGTTGTTTCAGTAGGTTAGTAGGGCTGGGATACATGTAATTATGTAAAGCTTGGCAGGACACAGGACTCTCCAGAGAGCTCAGGGATTATTTTAACAATGTTTGGATTAATTCCAGGTTTCAAACTCACAGCTCGTCACAATCCGGGGCTGCCTTCAGTCCCCATTGAGAAAATCCAAAGATGGGGCAGAAGTGAAGCCTTGCAAAAAGTTCCAAGTGCTTTGCATTGTAATGGAGGGAAACAGAAGGAAATGTGAAATGCTGTCTGGCTTCCTTTCCCTTGCACGGACCTAACAAAGATTGATGGAGTGTGTTTGTGTGCCTAGTTTAGCATATTGTACCTCATACAGCACGAAGGTCATCTGTCCACTTCCCTTCCACAGACAGAGAGAATGGCAGGCCGTTCACACACTCTAAAACACACTTGTACCCACACAGCAGCCAGCAAATAGCTTTATAAAACTGTTGAGCATCAGGAATTATTGACTCAAATTAAATGAGTTTTTAGTACGTCTAAATAAAAAGGTCTTACTAGGCAGGTGATGGATGGGGTTTTAAATTACATGTGCTCTCCATAAAAACAGATTCAGAGTCCTGGTGGAATTAGATATTTCTGTGTTTACAATGACTGCTGCGAGTCAGGCTGGGTTTCAGCATAATATGTATAAAAATAACTCAGACAGCTAGAATATTTCAGCTTGATGTAATGAAACTCAAATCTAAGGTTGACGAGACTGGTTGTTCTGTCCAGCTCCTGGGCAAGTTAGCATAAGATTTAACTCTGATATTAATGCTTTAGATGGATATTCATGTTTGTTTACCTTGTCTTCTAGTTTCCTCATTA
>OMNN01089540.1:0-14748 GCA_900302755.1 Chromis chromis
ATGACCACCTGCCTAATATTGTGTTGGTCCCCCTTATGTGGTCAAAAATGCTCTGAACCATTGGGCATGGACAAGAGGACCTCTCAGGGTGTCCTATGGGGTCTGGCACCAGGACGTTGGCAGTGGATCCTTTGGGTGCTCTGGCTTGTGCAGTGGGGCCTCTGTCAATCAAACTTGTTCCACTGCATCCTGTTGATGCTTGATCAGAATGGGGTCTAGGAAGTTTGGAGGTCAAATCAACATCTTGGGCCATTGTCATGTTCCTCAAGATGTTCCTGATTGGTTGATGTTTTTGCCATGTGGTGGGGTGCATTTTCCTGTGGGGGTAGGCCAGTGACACTTGGGATTGGCATTTGCATGAGGGAGTGTGCTTGTTCTGGGACAATGTTTATTTGGTATGGTTTGTGTATCACAAATGGAGAGAATCTTGAGAAGAAAAAAAACTTAATATTGTGGTCACAACATTTCATTACTTTAACTCATGCTATTATTGTGCTGCTAAACTACAAAAAAAACAAAAAAAACAAGCACAACATACACTAGTTTTTACTGGAAAAGCTTCTCATGCATTGATTCACATGAAGTATAGATTGCTTTCTTGTCAGCAGACAATCAGCAGATGGATTTATTCGTTTAAAATCACATATCTGCCATTACAAAATCCTGTGATTGTTTCCATTTTGCATTCACACAGCAATCGAACTGTACAAGAAGTTTTTACTGTGCCGCAGAGTTCAATTGACAGCTTCCACACCAGCCTGAAGTAACTGAACCGAACAAGCAAAGTGTCTGTACTACATCGAACACATGAGGTGTGACAGCGGTGACTCGCACTATACTGTCTGGCACCTACTGTCAAAGTTACTTGGATCACATTTTGTTGCCATTCTGTCCATTTTTAAACTGTTTGGTGGAACATTAGCAGGCACGGAGGCCTGCAATGGGGATTAATTTCCCATTGTTTCCCATTGTGAAAGTGGATTCTAAACAGGGCAACACATAGACGATGACAAATCGGAAGGAATGCGAAAGCCATGTGTAATGCGTGGCCAGTGGCATCCGGTGAGTCAGATTAAGTGCAACTAAACATCATCATTTGTTGTACATGGGCTGCTTAGCATTTAGCAGGTCTTTCTCTGTCCGTGTATGTGTTATGTTTTTTCTATTCTGTGTTGCATGGCAGGTCGTGATTGTTGCCTCTGCGAGTTTGTGCGTCGAACTCCTCAGCTGCTCTTTTATGTTGCGCTTCTGTATCCTGCACTTTAAATCACAGGTGTTTCTATAGCTTGTGTTTGGTCCGCAGGATTGAGTCACCGCAGTTTGGTGTTCGATTTTAGCTTAATGACATTCTGTGTAAAAGCTGAGCACTGCATATATTAGTGACATTTGGTCATGCTGGTTTAGCCGAGTCATTTAGCCGAGACAACAGGGAATTACAGAGTGTGTCTTTTTGGAGTTTTAGTGTCCTTTATGCACTTTATTAGTTTTTATCAGGATTTGAGAGGTGTGGGCCAGTTGCCCTCAGTAATTATGAATGCACCGTTGGCCAGTCAGAAATAAACCCACCATTAGTCTCTGCTGCTGTACATGCACATTGCCAGCCCTTTTGTACTATTCTCTCGTAAGAAAGCAGCTTGAGTGGGCAGCTTATTATATAGTGTTTTTTCTATACCATTAGTTTCTCAAGAGATCATGGCACATGACAGCATCCTCTTCATAACACTTCCTCCAAAAGGCGCAGTGTGTGTAACTAAATTATGTGCTGGTAGCTGAAAAAGTAGGCCACACCAGTGCAACCAGTGTAAAAAGTTACTCTGGTAGGCCTGTAGTTAGATGTCTGGATTAACAAACTGGTGTACAGATGTTCCTAACAAAGTGGCCAGTGAGTGTACATCACTGTCTTTCAAAGTGGAAAGTCTAGTTTTGCTTGTCCATTTGTTCAGGGGAGTTCAGGAGTAGGGGTGGGAATCACAGGGTACCTCACGATACGATACGCGATACATGGCTCACAATACCGATACTATCGCGATACAGCGATAATCAATATTTTGCAAGACAATCACATAACGATACATCATTTAGCGAGTGGCGTTTGTCTTGAGTAGAACATCAATATACAAACAGTGGCAGGTAGCCATCAACCCCGCTACCTTTCTCACTCATGGTAGCAAAAACATTAATAAAACCCCAAACTCCCATAATACATTGCAGCACAACAGTCCCGTACTAGCGACCGGCTCTGTGTTCGCTACAATATCTATAACTGAAAAATACAATGTTCGTGGTGTTGCCTGTGTACTTTACTTTTGCGAGGCAGTTCTTGCATATGGCATAGTCTTTGTCGAACTTGCTTGTTCCCTCAATGTTGCGAAAGCCCAAATGGGTCCACACTTTGGACTTAAACGTGGATGGGGCGTCTCTTACGGTAGCGTTGCTGTCCTCCATTATACCTGTACAAACTCTTCTTCGGCCAATTCATTTCCGCTCAAGTCTCCCTCATTCATGTGATAAATGCCACCGTGTGGAGTCATTAAGTAGTGACGCTGCGGAAATGGCAGCTGGCAGGGGAATCTGGCAGGGTTTAGAGCGCCTTATTAGAGCGCCTTATTATATTATTATTATTATTATATTAAGTATCGATATTTAGCGCCAGCGTATCGATACTCATATCGCACGAGGAGGGAAGACGATATATCGCTGTATCGGTATTTTGTCCCACACCTATTCAGGAGTCAAGAAAAAATCTCTGGAGCTTTGAAGAACTCCATGTGTTGCAAATAATTGTTTATCTTTTTATATTTTTACTCTTCTTCACTCCTGTGCGAACCATAAACGCTGAAGTATGTTTCAACGTATAGCTCTGGTCATTGGGTGACTGTGGGTTTCAAAAGAGCAAGTCTTTCACAGAGAGTAGCTGGAGGCTATTAACACAAAGAGGAATTGACGTTTACAAGAAAGCTAAATAGGAAGATTTTGTTTGCAGTGCGGTTGGAGAGAGATTTTACTCACGTCTGAGGACACCAACAAGTCCACTGACAAAAATGACAAAATATATTGTTTGTCACTTCCATACAAAATGAAACGATTGCGGGTTTTCAGATATGGCAGACCTGTCTCCCAGAAATTTTATTTCTATAGTCCTAATTTGTTTTTTCTCAATTATGTTTTGTAATGAAACACTATTGAGGAAGTGTCTGTCCAGGGAGTGAGACAAATGCTGTATGGATGAAACAACTTCCCCAGTCAGTATTTGGCCACTTTAACAATCAGCAGTGGATTAATCATTAAAAATGAATGAGATGTAGTGGAAATTTTTACTTTGGCTAATAGAAATGTTGTAAGCCACTGATAAAATCAGAGTTAACTAATTTACAAAACACCAAGTTATTAGAATTATATAATATATAACACAAAATAATAATCTAACCTTTATCGATCCCTTGGGGAAATTCCTTCTCTGCATTTGACCCATCCTATTCAAAGTTAACCTTAACTATACATACTAGGAGCAGTGGGCTGCCGCGGTGCAGCGCCCGGGGAACAGTCAGGGGTTAAGGGCCTTGCTCGAACCGGCAACCCACCGGTTACAAGTTCGCTTCACAAACCACTAGGCCACCACTGCCCTAAATGACATAATGACTTCATTTAAAGAACTGACTTTTACATTATTAATTATGTATATGTATATGGTCTTGTCAGTTGTTTTTGTAATTCACGTGCCCAATATTTTTTCTAGTCTCAGAAAAAGTACACATATGCACCACATTCTGGCTGTATATATTTTGACAAGTATATCTAGTTGAATTTTCAAAACATTAACACACTGTGTCTTGTTCTCCAAGTCACATCTGATTTCTTAATTTCTTACCAAGTGGTAACTGGCTAAATATTAGGATTAAAAAAGTTAAATCATGCTGTAGTGACTTTAAAAGCACAGCATCAGACCATTTTACCATGGGACCGTTTTCTGATCCACTATTTCTGTAGTTAAGGCTTGATCACACTCACTGCTGATAGGAAATCAAACTATCCACCTCAACCGCCTACTGTAGCATTCAGTTTGTGGGATCATAGCAGTGTCATTCCACCTGCGCCTTTGCTTTTTAGAGACACTGATTAATCACAAAGTGACAGGAGGTAAGGCAACATTTAAAGTATCTCTCCTCCATCTGGAAATATCCTGTAATAACTTAAAAAAAAATACTTCCCTGGGTTTGTGTTTATGTGCGTTGCCCTGAAAAATAAGCTGAATTGACAAAAACATTAAAGTATTAGACTGAAAATACTACTTGTATGAAAAGAATAGGTTCTGTCTTAATTGTTATTCAGTGTGTTTCTCTATTAAGGATGTTGGAGACTTTTCTGTAAGGAAGACCAAAAATTTGATGGCTGACCTTGTATTAGTGTTGTAATTATCTCCTGATAGCTTTTTCAGGGGATCAGGGCATTGGCAATTTTTGTTGACTGACAGATACCATGGCCAAATAGAAAAATATATTCATTCCTTTGAGGCCTTTTCACTCCCATTTAGTTGTTGCATTCGCCCACACGGTAACACACACTTCTGCTTCCTCCGTCTCATACACTCCTCTGCTTGACTGATAGACACACAAGTCAAAGCAGAGGCGGAAAACAAAAACAGATATCGGAATTTTTTCTTTGACGTGATGATTTCCTGTCTTCTGTCTTTTGGGTTCTAAATAAAAGCAACACAGTTGGAAACTGCCCAGCTCTTGCATATTTTATCAAAGTGATCCTCTTTGCTCTGTCCAGGTGCTGTTTATTCATGCCCTCTTCAGTCTGGCACAGAGAAGGCAAGCACTCATTTGCATGGAAATATCAAAATCGAGCATGCTTGAGTGCTGACATGCATTTACACACATACATACGAATGGACACCTACACAAACACCCAAACGGTGAGAGCCAGTCTGCAATTCCCGAGGGTGAGAAACAATCTCGTGGGTTATTGAGCGGAAATAAATGAATTGAGAAGGAGGTCATTGCATTTTCTTCTTCTTTTTGCTGCGATAAGAGTACATCTCATGAAGAAAACTATCTATCATGAAAATACTGGCAAAAAAATTATTAAATTAGCTGTCAAAACAAAAATTATATTTGGTATACTTAGCTTAGAGCTATGAGGTAGTTCACTTCTCCTCTCTCCTCAGTCTAGTCAGAGCAAATTGGAAATGAAGACATTTGAATAAAACAAAAGATTATTTGGGTTTTTACTATTATCTCTTCAATAAATCTTTTTTTTAAAGATTCAACACATTAAAAAATACAAAAACAATACAACAGTCCCAAGAGTGAACACCTAATATCCAAAACTTATGATGCAGAGAGATGCATGAGACAAGACAACAAACTACATCTTCAGTCTAGTTATTACTCTATATGTGTTACTATACCTGTAAGTTATATAGTCAGAAAAAATACTTTTACATTTGAGGGCAATTTTATATATATATAAAAAAAAACTCACACACGTACCTTGTGTCTAGCTTTTTAAAAACCTGTAATATGAAACAAATACCACAAACCTACAGCAGAAAAACCTGAAATATCTCCTACTTTATATTCCACCAAAATATCTTTGACCAGCATTTGTCAAAGAATACAAATACAATACAAAGTTTTTCAAAAAAGTACATCTTGAAGTTTGCTTTTAGGGCTTCTTATCACCTTGCAATTGTTTCTGCACAGCATGTGTGGTCATAAGAAAGGCTGTTTGCAATCCAGAGGCCACTGTAACTGAAGCTGGGAGGGGGTTGATGTAGGGTAAAGGAAGTTCTATAAGTCAGCTTGCAGCAAGACTTGATATGTACAAGAACACAATAACCTCAGGCTAATAATGGCCAGCATCACATACCTGCATGTATAAATACACCCACACACATCGACACACACACACACCAGTATTTTGAGGCCATATGGCCGACTGATAGTTCGACTGGATATATCCCCCAGTTCCAGTGTTCAGCCCCTCCTCCTCTTTTGCATCCCTCTTTCAAGTTTTAATAAGATAACTTTCACCATTTTCCCCGCTCGCATTATTTATTTATTTTTTTTCTTTTATATTTAATCTCCGCCGTCGGGACACTAGTTCGGTCTGTCAAGTGAGACTGAGTGAAGGAGGGAAAGAGAGAGACACAGACAGAGGAGAGGGGCTCAGTGATCCCTGTCCGGTGCAATCTTCTGTGCTTTAATGAAGTCCAATCTGTGAACACACTGTGGTCGCATACCCTAAGGCGATCATCGCCGTTCTGCGACACGGAGAAACACATAATAAGGGAACAGCTCCACTGGTGGATGGATTGAGAGCGTCTGATGCCTTTGAAACATTCCATGAAAGAAAGTCGACTTGTTTCATATTCCTTTGTGTGATCAAACACAGTGTGTCTTTAAAGGTGAGAACTCTCTCTGAGCTGAGCACAGATGAAGACAGGTAGTTATTCACAATCTCACGGTTCATCTGCTTTAGTTGAATGATTTCATGCCCACTGCAATATTTTCCTGTAACACAAAACCATATGCATGACATCTGCTCAACTTGCTAAAAGCCCGGTGCGTTGCTATGCGGTGTCCCCATCACTCAAGGAGTTGCTGCTGGAGTCCATCAAACAAAAGGCGACTGTGACTTTGAAATATCAAAATGGCATTTATACATCAATTATAAATTAGGCTGATTTGACTGCACTGACATCCTGAAAGAAAATAAAAGGTTTCATTGCTCCGACTGCTTATGAAATATTTTGAAACCTGTATTCCTTCAGTATAGACGCCGATTAAATGGTGAAAAATATCCCCCTCACTGACAACAGGTCATCGCAAACCAGAAATCATAGAGTAGAGCTTTAAAACGGTCCCTCAGCATCTCCATATCTATTTATATAATAGTATTCAATTACACTATACTTTTGATTTTCTTCCTTGTCATATAAAAACATACCTTATATTGTGGCACTAAGAATAAAAAGCAGGTCCCAATCACTTTAATCGACTACTTCCTTATGATATCTGATTGCAATTTGTCAGTTTCCATGGTTATGATTCCAATTTGCAAAGAAATGTGAAAAATGTTCATGCTAATAGCTCTGAAAAGAGTCTTCACTTACTAAAATTCAGCTGATGACCTACGTCTGTAAAATACCCAGAGCAATAAAAGAGCTGATGTTGATTCGATTAAATTATTTACAACTGATGAATGTGTTCAGAATAAAAAATGTTCAAAAAGATATGCAATAATCCCTTAAACCTTGACATACTAATCGGTCTTGCAGTACTTAATTAAAAGATACATTCAGCATGCCTCTAATGTCAAACACATTAAAAAGCTGCCTTGAAGCAATGATGTTTCTTTCTCATTCCTTTCACCTTGCTTACACGTGCGGCCATTAATCTGGAAAATGTGCCTGAAGGCCTCATCTGTTAGGACTACGTACCTTCTGATTATTACTTAGTCCAACATGAATGGTACGCTTGTTTCAAATTCTCAATATTCAGTCCCATCTCCTGAAAATGACCTTCCTATACAACCACACTGCATTCTCAGCTATGTGTTGAGGTAAACTTTCACCTGGATTTTGATTGTTTGTTTGTTCTTGTCAACATACTGCTTTTCAGCCATCCAATCACATACAGGATGGGATGGGACTCACCACCCCTGTAACCCAGAAAATGAAAGACAGGCTTCAAATATGTTGTATAAGAGTCATATTTTTACTTAAACTATGATATTTCCCTCAATCTAAACAACTATTTTTGGTAACCAAACACTACAGAAGTAAACAGCAGGTGACAATGAAACTTGAGTGCAAGAATATTGGTTCCACGGAGGGTGCAAAAGCCAGTCTAATGGGTGAAAGTCCTGTTACAGACTAATGCACACATTTCCTACTATGTCGTACTCTCACCTTTTAGAGGGAAAGTGCATTTCTGTCAAAACCTAATTGAGAATGCAGTTTAGTTATATAGGAACGTAATTGTGGGGGAGGAGGGTTGCAATATTATGACGGGAAGGAGAGCCAAAGTAAAAGCAAGAGGCTGTTTACGAACCCAGCAATCTTGACTCTTTCACTGATAAAAGTAGGATAAAGGCACCAACAATTTCATGCAATCATCCGTTCTTGTTGTACGTTCCCCAAAATATTTTCTTTTACCTCAGTTGCTGATTTCCCTTCCCTATTTCCCACAATGTCTTTTATCAATCTCCAGAGGGCATGCCACAGCCTTTTAGATTCAGCGCAGCACGGCGTGGAGAGCAGTGATAGCACATAACAGCAACATTTCTCACAGTCAAGAAAAGTGAGAGTCACACCCCTTTACTCAGATCACAAAATATCATGCATTATGAATGCGTTATGAACTACTGAGACTCGTGTCAGTGGAGGTATTACTGATAGGAGGGCCCTGGGGGAACGGAGATCAAGCAGAATTTGGGACTCTCTTCTCCCAAACTTGTCAGGAACTTGATTTGCACAGCATGGGTACAGCACTTTCACGGTGAAGAACATGAGGTTTTTTAACTGTGGCGGTAAAAGCAATTTCATGTGTTTTACAGTAACGTCTTAAGCCTGTTTTGTTTGGTCAGAAATACCTCAACAACTATTGGATGGATTGTACAGACACTCACTTTCACTTCATGGTAGATTGCGATAATTTTGTTGATTTTCCGATTCCTCCTTAAGTGCCATAATCAAGTTAGAACATTTATCCATTACGTTGTTTTATGACGAAAGATCAAATCAGTGCAAATTAGCACGCTAACACACTACACTAAGACAGTTAACATCCCATAATATCAGCATAGAGTCTAGTTTTGTGAATGAGAATGTGAAAAGAAAGACATACGAACAGATTTTACACAGAAAACTCCTAATTCCAACAATTTCATTCAAGTAAATATGAATATATTAGAACTAAATTATACCACATTTGCAATACAATTCAATATAGCTGACAGCTTATTTGACCAGGAATTATGCATGTCCTCCCATTAAAATCACAGTACACAAAGCACCAGAAGAGCTGCTGTCAATATTTGCCATCTCCTCAAGGAGAACAGTCAATATTTGATATGCATTGATATGTTTTAAAATAAGATTAAATTAGCAAGAGTGTGCACACAGGTATGTTTGCAGTGATGTTGGTGTATGTACGAATGATAAGTACTTGTACAGCACAAAAGCCCTCACCGATACGAGTGGGTGAACGTACAGTTAAGAACGTGTTTATCTGTGTCTACATGGGCTGGGTTTGTTTTAGAATTGATGCAAAAATAAGCATCTTTGGAGTCACTATGACAGGTATTTACGGTGTGATCTCGTCACAGTCTCGTAGTCTTCTGAGAAACATTTGGCAGAAGTATAAAGACAGAGGAAGACAGATTCACAAACACACATGCACCTTCTGGAGAAATGAGCATCCATCCATCCATGCAGCATCAAGATTATGCACAGGGTATTTTTCTAAGAAAATGTAGAAAAAAAATTGATGTATTTGTGGGTTTTTTTGTAAATCTTTTGAATCTTTACTTCAGTGACTGAACTCGTTTACATCAATAACTATTTGTTAGCTTGAAAAGCTCTCTTAAGGGTTCTGTTGTGTTAAACAAAATACCACTCTGCAGCTCTCGCTTGGCATTCATGCACATGTTACTACTTGGAAAGACGAGCCGAATCCAAATCTTCTTTTCCATTATGTCTTGTCTTGGGCTCAATGTTCACGTAATACAATGAAGAGCCCACTTCCTCTTTTGCTTCACTCAACCCTCATTGCACCAGCAATTCATGAAAAAAAGATGTGAAAGCATATGAGATTTGATGTAATGCACTTCTGCCTTTATCATCGCCGAGTAAAAAAAAAAAAGTGCAGTGAAAGATGAAGAGAATAAAAAGAGGGGAAAAAAGGTGTGACTGGAGAATAAAGAGGGAATGATGACAACACTGGGAGAGCAGCTGCTTGGAGAAGAGTTGAGAGACAGGACGAGCAGCAGCGGGTCTGTGGCATTTCTCTAGTATCTGCTGCATTTGCGGCCTTAAAAGGAAAAGAGGAATAGGTCTCTTGCACTCACTTCTTGAATCATAGGTCACTTCAATTACCTTCTCCAAAAGCCATCTAGGCGCAAAATTGTGTGGCATAAAGGGCTGAAAAAATATTGAAATTGCAATTCAGATAGGTGGAATCTTCAAATAGTTCTTTTGGCTGGAGTTCACCTTAGGTAGCTCACCTTATGTAATACACAGAAATCGTATAGATCACAATGTAAGTTGGAATTTTTTTTAAAGATTATTGGTTCAACAAAATAATGGAAAACAGACTATACATTTTGCCTAAATGTCATTATATAAATTCTGGGTAACACAGACCCATGTTTTGGAGAATGAAAACAGTGTTTGTGCTGGATCAGTCACTGATTGAGGCAATTTCTTCTGTTACTTTTTGTTACTGTATTTTACACATTTCTCCCTCCATGAGAATTCAAAATAATGAATCTGTAAAGCTAAATTCAATGTGTGCGCTAATAGATGCTGGAAGTTGGAGTTGGACCATATTATGCACATTGTTGTTGCACTGATTTTCACACAACAGAGATGTGACTACATGACAACTGAGCCATCTGCAGCGGTCAGAGAGACCCTCTCACATAGTATTTTTGTTTCTTTAGTAGCACTGCTAATTGCTAAAGAGGCGGAAATGCTGCACACTTAAGCAGTGGTGCTATAGTTTGGCTTTTGCAGCATCTCATGCTAGCTAGCTTAATGTGCAAGGACAATAAAAAATCAAGTGATTTCTAATCAAAGGCACAACCAGATGGACAGAAACGAAGTGGTGTGACTATGACAAACAAGAAAAATTAAGACTCGGAGCATGCAGCAATGGAAAATCAATACCAATACCTCGGGGAAGGGACTAGGGGGGAGGCAGCAGGTGTTCTGAGTTTAAGAAAAGGGAAGCCATATGAGACGAAGAGATTTCAAGAAAAATTGACAGACTAATTCATACTTGTCCTCCACAGATACAACTTTCTGTGTTTACTATGCAAACAAACCCATTCCATTTTGAAGCGATGTAATTTGAAGTGCCATTTCAAGACAACGTATCCAAAATTCTATGAAATGTATTCACCTGGTGGTTAACTGCAAATAAAACACGATGAAGTAAACACATGCTTCTGCTAATTCCAGTATTGTGAGCCCAGTTATGATTAGAATTGTATTAGCTGCATTACATACTATGGGTTGTAGAATGGCAAATTAGTGGGCAGATATGCTTAATAACTGGGGTGGCTTTTGGTGTTCTGTGGTAAAAGTGGCTCTCCTGTTGACTTTGTCCTGCCAATGTGGCTCTCATGGAAAAAACCCAGAAGATTAGTGATTTAGAGGCTGTGAGCAGAGATGTCCTTCATCTGACGCCATCTGACTCTTTTTCAAATAGTGTCAGCTGTTCTGTGTGGCGAGCAGGGACTCCCTCACCCCCTGCACATGCTGCACACACACACCTCCGCGAATATTTTGGCAGTCACCAGTTGTTGAACTGATGGTGGAGCATTTTGCCCAACCCTAGTCTGTGCTTAGCTACACATACACATCTATATCTCCCACTCAGAGGCATCTATTGTACACTTGTATGTATATTTATAGGACCCTTGTCCTCCCAGTCATCATATACCAGGAAAAAAACATGACAAGCCTTAAATGCTACCGTACCTTCTAGTAAATAAAAGGCTACCAGATTTTTAAGAGGTTTGAAGAGGAACACACTGATCAAAATGAGCTTCATATGATGGACAGATGCATATGGACACATTCATTCAACAGCTCTCAACCCACCTTCCCTGATGGAAGATGAGTTGGTGATTTAAAAAAAAAAAAAAAATAATATATGTGAATGAGCACTTGTACCCGATGTTCTTTTCCTTCTTTTCTCCTTTTGTTTTGAGAGCTGAAATAGAGTGCATTCACAATATTTTCACCACAGAAAGGCAGCAACAAGGCGAGAGGTTGCCATGGATGTTTTTTTTTCTACAAATAAAAAAATAGTAATAAAATAAACACGTGACCTGGATTATTTGTGATATGTAAACATTTAATGATGCCACAGCATGAGACACAGAGCTCAACACTTTTCAGTTGATGTTGCTGAAGTGAACGACTGGAATCCAAATCAGTGTGGACAATCAGGGCTTGGCAGCAAATACTCCTTAGGGGTTACGTTTTTCCTAAAAATACGCTGGCCACCTGAAATTCCGGATTTCATTTTTTGCATATAAATTGCCTATTTCACCACAGATTCTCACTACAGTAACCGATTTAGTTGATCTTTGTGTTAAAAAGTAGGTTCTCAAGTATGAGGAATCCAAAAATACAACTCTTTCTACTATTTCTAGCCCAAAACTGTGAAAATTTAACAGGGAATACGGCATCTGCAAAGATATGAAACAAAATTTTATTAAGAGTGATACATGTACATCTACAACACGTATTTCTATTTAACCCTAACCCCTACTGCACTACTATAGCATTATGTAGGTTAACGACAGTTCTGTAATTTTGATCCGAAGTCTCAAATAAGGTAAAAATAAGCTTCATAGAGATTCAGAAGTCCCAAAACCAGATTCTGCATGGTCTAAAATGTATGATTGGTACCAGAATCATCCATATTGGGCAAGTCTATGTATATTTATTGCGAAAAGTAATATTTCGGTATTGATTATGGCGGCCATCTTGAAAAAATGGCAGCCATTTTGAATTTCAGGTGGCCAGCATATTTTTTCAAAAAGGTAACCCTCCAAGGACTATTTGTGCCAAGTTTGGTGCTTGTATCACATTTTGAACGATTCACCTGAAAAAAATAATTTATCTGCTGCACTATAAGCATTAATATTTATGTATAAACATAAACTCTAACAACTCATTTCTCAAACGTGTCTTTTCACAGCACAGAAAAAAACCAAACCATCACCTTACTATGTAATTTCAGAATTTTCGCATTTAAACATGCACTTGCAAAATGCCAACAGCAACGATCAGTGTTGGTAAAGATAGAGCCAAAAGAGCAGACTTCTAAACAAAACCATCCAATTTGTGCTGATACAAGCATTTAGGACACGAAGCCTCAGAAAACCAGAGAAGAGCGGATAATATTTAACATATGAGATGACTCCAGAATCTTTTTGAAAAAACTTTGTGATACCCATCTAATCTCAGTGAGTGGGAGTGTGTGGGAGAGATGCGTTTTCTTATGCTGACCTCTGAGAGTTTGCTGACACAACCCTCAGAGGGTGAATACCAAATGCTCTTGCTGCAGGCAATCTTCTATAGGTTCACGTCCTCCAAAGCCCATTTCCAGCCTCCTCTACCCCCTGCCTCCTTCCCCTGCCACTCTTGTTCACTGTAACACACCGACAGCAGGGTTTTAGCCTCCAAGATATGGTCTGGCTGTCAAACAGAAGCCGACTGACCACTATGCTGCTTTTCTTATTGCCTGCTTTACCATTCTAAGTGGCTGAGTCAATGTGTCTGGCTGTACTCCAGAAGCTTAACGTGAAGTGTAGACATGGCACAAGCCAAGTAACCTCTTAATGCTGATCCCTGTCCTATGCTGTTGCATCTGTAGTGTCTCTCTGTGCAGGGTGGGGATGTGACTGTGGCTAAAAGCTGATGAGGGGGGACATCCACAGCATCCCCCCAGGGCTCAGGCTGCAGCTTTATCTTTGCCTAAGGCAGAGTGGTTCAGCTGAGAGGATGTACTTGAGGAGCCAAATGAAATAAATCACTGGATATTGGCTTTGGCTTTACAGACGTGGCCAGGACTGAGTACAAGCGTGCCTGTCTGGAAAGGTCAGTGGTGCAAATGCTGGCCGAGGGGGCTAACACGTTGAGGCGGTCGGCACAACTTGTCCTCCTGCAACTCCGAGGACCGAAGGATCAAAAGGCCACGGTTGCATCACGGTTTACTAGCACAGCGCGATGTGAGAATCTGTTTAAGTGTGCGTGTGAATAGATGAGTGGGTGTATGAGTGTCTGAGATGTAATCCCAGCTGTGTGGGTGTAAACTAACAGTTTGAGACAGGAAGTGCAGCACTTTCTTTTTTTTCAGAAACACGAGCCAAAGCCATTACCATCCTGTTGTTGTCACTGGAATGAAGAGTTGCAAAAAAAATATATGAACAAACAGTGTGTTACAGAAGCGCCCCTCAGAAACACTATGAGGCAAAATGGGTAAAGGTTCAGTTTAGTTCAGTCTGCAGGAGGAAATCACGATTCCACAGCAAAGCCGGATCAAGTGGCTTTGCTTGAATTCTTTCTCAAATGTGTTCTTTTCTCAGAGGGTCAAAACTTTCTTCTCACACAAGTTCAGGAATTAGACGGTTTAACGCATCCTCAAGACCAAATTACCAATTCTCATACCCTGTGGCTGCAGGCTAACAGGCAGAACCTTTTTGTATCCGGACGAGTCCTGGTGCTTTGAATTACCTAAACAGAAACTGACTAGAGCACAGGAATGTATCTGGATGGGATGTTATATGCAGTAAAGTGTAACAATTGAGAATGCATAAAAGATAAAAAGATGGTCTTCCTAATTTTTTCCATTCCTCCCTTCATCAAGCTCAAGCTGACCAGAGAGGATGTCAGGATGTGTTCTAGTTAAAATTGATGATTATTATGTGAACCAGATAAAGACATGTTTTGATGCAGGCACAAAACCAGTTATACAAAGGACCACCACAGACAATAAAGCA
>OMNN01089563.1:0-21361 GCA_900302755.1 Chromis chromis
TAAAGAGCTGAGTGCTGCACTGTGCAGAAGAGCATAGAGTGGCAAAGTCCTCTCGGGGACAGAAGAGTATTGTTTGTATACTATAAACGTGAGAGTGTGTGTGTGTGTGTGTGTGTGTGTGTGTGTGTGTGTGTGTGTGTGTGTGTGTGCGGCTCTCGCTGAAGGAGGAACAGAGGCTAATTGAGGCAGGAGAGTCCAGGTGATAGCGCTCTCATTAGACGAGCAGGTGTGTATGCGGGCCTTCGGTCTACCTGCGAGGATAGAAGTCCCTTATCTGTTGAAACATGCATGCGTGTTTTTTCTGTGCATGTGCGCTCGAGACAGCGAGATACAGAGCGCTGAGAAATCCGGAAACCACAACATATTCATCTTTTAAACAACACATACACACACTGCAAACATCTAGGAAACACTCACAAACTGGCCGTAACGCATTCACCGATTTAATAACTCAGTGCAGATGCAGAAAACAGAATGCTGCATGTCTTACAAAACAATAGATATAAGATACTCGTCAGCAGTGCTGTAAAATGGCATTTAACCCTCTGAACAACAAGCAGTTACTGGGCAGATCTCTTTTTTACCCACTGTGGGCTCCTTTTTCACTGCAATATAAAGTCCTGCACCTCTATGGGAACAGTAAAACTATAACTAGGAGTAAGGAAAAATCAAAAGTGTGTAGTGTGTTGTGTAGTGTGACACAGTAAAACCTCAAATCAACATATATATTATTTCGTCAAATGCCCACATGTCTTACTAATACTAGAAACAGAATTAGGGGGTCTACATGCTATAAATATTTCAATATTTACATTTTTAATTTGTTTCCGTAGTTGTCTCCTATCTGCTCTATGTAAACACCGCCTGCAGTTCAACCCAGTTCAGCAGAAAAGTCCCAGAATTTTTGTCAGGTGACTGTTGGGTACAGTTGGGTCATTCATGGCTTCATGGTTACACTGACAAATGGAGAATTTTTTGTTTTTTACAGAATCTTCTTAGTGCAAACGGTTAATTTTTGGCAATTTTTAAAAATGATTTTGATTAAATATTACTATCTTAAGGTTAGATTTAGTGAAGTATTTCAATGGAACAGCACATCTCACATGAGTAGTTCAAGGACTGTCAGAAGGTTAAAAATTCAACAATTCTTTCTGTTTTTTACAGTTTATGTTGTGTAATTTTACCAATTTTTAAAAAGATAACAGGCCCAGAGGGTTAAAGCAGCATTTCATTTATCTTACTAATTCTATTAATGTATTCCAACACAGAGTATGTTGACTATACTCTTAGCACTGGCGTTCTAATTACTAGAGTGGTGATAGTTTCTCGTGTCCATTAGGAAAGTCTTACAAAACTGTACTTGCCTGTTTTTTATGTTTCTACAATAATAATAACATTATTTAATAATAATAACATTATTTGTATAGCGCCCTTCATACAAGGTTTGTAGCTCAGAGCGCTTTACAACAAGGAAACATTACAAAATTATATTTAAAACATTAATAAGAAGGACATTACATTTGCATGCCTCTTTAAATACAGGCCTGTAGATTCTTACTTTATGAAAATATTTTTGGCAAATATGTTTTCTTCATTTGCTTGTTCCATGAACAGCGTTTGTGTTTTTTACTGGATGCCCTGCCCTGAACTCTCTCGCCCACTGCAGCGAGGTGAAAGGAGCAGGTTTAAGAGCAGGACACTGAGAGGAACCAAATAAAAAAAAGGAGGATGATCAAAGTGCAAAAGAAAGGAACATGTAATACAAAAACCTCAAAGCAGAGAGATGCTCACATGGTAAGTGAACATTGTGCAACAAATCATTTGTTTGCAGCCTTCAAATGCTGCACGAGAAATCCCTCAACACTTTAAAGCCCACTGCTAGAACTACATGGAGGTGAAAGGTCAAGCTGCCGTGTTTGCTCGGATGTATCCATTACTGTCGGTCCGAACCAAAAAGCACTGACTATGACCATATAAGACAACCAAATAAAAACCAAGACGCGGATGAAATAAACAAAATCATTAAGCAATGTACCGCTGCAGGAGCTACATTTGAGACAACTGGCGTCAAACCGACTTAGCGAGCTTAGCATGTATGCCTCGTGGACATGTGGACTGTTTGTATGCGTCTGTGTGTGTATGTTGTTTTAATCCCCCGTCTGTGTTGTTTTAATTCCTGTTTTAAAGAGTGTGTATGAATCTATGTTTGTGAGCCTCCGGTTGCTTGCGACCCACAACTTCACCCCTTTCCAGCAGCTCCACCAATAACACTCAATCTCTGGGAGAAGATTCACCCACAAGGGCTCTGAAAATCAGTGAGGCTCCGCCGCAGCCCAACTACTTAATCTCTCCGTGCTGCTCCCCACATCTCTACTTCATATTTTAGACGCCCGATTCTGGTTGTTGGCAGCTGGATCGGCCTCCAGCGGCAGCCTCGTCCACCCTGCTGCCTGCCTGCACACTGTAAAGCAAAGGCAACCAGACTCCAACCAGACGGGCTGATTACGTCTGATTGATACGTCCGAGTTACAAACAGGGTGATGTGGGGCAGGAATGTGTTCTTTTTTTTCCTTTAAAGGATCAAAACCTTCTCACCACAACTGGAAAAGATCCAACTTTTTTGAGGAATTAAAATGAGGGCATTAGGATTTGATATTGATTGTGGCAGTTCTTTTACAGCTCATTTTGCTGCCCAGGCCAAGTCAGACACTTCGTCTGCTTTTTTGGAAATTGATTTTGTTGCTTTATGTGGATTTTATTGTGTTTTCAACAAAATCTGCATCAACTAAGTTACTCAAAAGGGGCAGCCCATTAAAGGCACAGTCTGACATGTTTGGAAACACTTGGACTGTTTTCTTGCCGGGAGATGGGAAAAATGATACGACCCATGTATATACACTACAGGCCAAACGTTTGGAAGCAAGATCAAATTTGTAAAAAAAAAACAAGAAAAGATCACAGTTTCCCTGGTATACTTTGCACCAAAACAAACATGATTATCATATAAAGAGTCACTCATCAGAATGCATTTTTACTATAATTATCAGGTGTTTGGGTTTTTCTTGCTTAGACTTTGCTTTCTTCAAAGTAGCCTCCTCTGTCTTTAACAACAGCGTGGCATATCTGAGGCATTCGTTCCACAAGTTTTTTAAGGTATGTGCCAGGACCTGCATTCCAAGCTTTCTTAAGTTCATCAACTGAGAGACTGCTGATACGTGGGACGCACTTTTCTGACTGATTGATCCAATCCGTCCCACACAAGCTCAACTGGAGAGAGGTCTGGAGACTGAGGTGGCCAAACCATCTTTCGAAGAACACCTTTTAAAAAATATATTGAGGAAAATGGTGCTTATCAATGAAAGCAAAGTCTGACCATGCAGTAAATACATCCCAAAATCCATAGAATTCATACTGGTTTTTAAGAAAGGCATTGTGGACAGAAACTTGAAGTTGCTTCCAAATGTTTGGCCTGCATTGGCCTTGCTTCCAAACTTTTGGCCTGTAGTGTATGTGCAGTAAATATAAATCTACAGCCATCAGCCTGTTAGCTTAGCTTAGAATAAAGCCTGGAAACACAGCAAGTCTTTAGAATCCGCACCGGTTGCCTGACAACCTCACAGTGACAACTAGAATTACCGCCTCGTGACTGAATGCCTCCTGCTAATTAGTCAATTAGCAGTTTACATCCGTGTCTGTCCAGGCTCATGTAATATATGTAGGCAAGTTCATTGAGAGAAACGAGCCACAGAGTCAAATCCCGTGTACGAGTTCACGTGCCGATTCTGATAAATCACAAAGTTGTTGCCATGGCAGCGAAAGATGCTTCAAATGTGGTTGTTGCTGCAAAAAAAGCTAACACACATCTTCAATCCGGCAGCACAGAGGATCTTCATCACCACAGTCTCAAGGTGTGTCTGACCAAATGGGAAACATGAACACAATCCTCTCTGTTTCTGAGTTATTCCATCAAATAATGGCCAGAAAATAATGTTTTTGCAGAATATTTATGATGCTACAGCAAAAATGTTTGTACCAAATTTGAAGAATTTCCTTCTAAGTGTTTCTGAGATTCCATGAGAACGGGACAAGCAACCTGAATATAACAGCTGTGGGAGACACCGATACAGAGGGCTGTAGTTTGAAGCAGGTTTGACAAAGCCAGGCTTTCTTTGTGTTAGCTGGCTTGACAAATCCTAAAACCCCAATCAAAATCCATATAAACTGTCATTTAATTATACATTTCCAATTTCACCAAATAATAATAATAATCTAACCTTTATTGATCCCCTTGGGGAAATCCCTTCTCTGCATCTGACCCATCCTATTCAAAGTTAACCTTAACTATACATACTAGGAGCAGTGGGCTGCCGTGGTGCAGCGCCCGGGGAGCAGTCAGGGGTTAAGGGCCTTGTTCAAGGGCCCACAGTGGTGGTGACTGGGACAAGCGGTCGCTCTCACTTTCCCAACTCAACCTGTTGCTAGTGCGGGGACTCGAACCGGTGACCCACCGGTTACAAGTTCGCTTCACAAACCACTAGGCCACCACTGCCCCAAAGCTTGATGCTAACAGGTTTACAGCCGACCAGAGAGCTGCACTACGAAGTGAGATGAATGGTTTAGCGAGGTATGTTGAGCTTAAAGTCAGAGTTTTTAGTGTCACAAAGGTTTCTCCCTTTTAACCTGCTAGATCGCCATGGTAACTGATGCTGCACAGCTAACGTGTTCAGAGTTTCTGAAAAAAAATCTGCTGTAAGAAGCAGCTCCCATTTACTGGTTCTTTTTCATGATGATGAGGAAATATGTTCTATCTCCAAACCTGTTAAACTGTACATTAGTAATCACACTGAACCAAGTTGTGCAGCTGCAACTTTGTGCATCGCTTTGCCACGGGAACCAACATGAATTCAGTTGGTGATGCAGAAAACACATAAATATGTTTTCATGCTTCATCTGGATTTAGCACCAAATTCATGTTCCACTGCTGGTATTGTGGCTAATAGAACAGAGATTAGAAAATTGATTAGTCTATTGGTATTCATCACAGAGAATATTGAATCAATAACATTAATGTTACTTTGATCTGGCCAAGGCTACATGGTGGCTCGGTTGTTAGCACTGTTGCCTCATAGCTAGAAGATCCCTGGTTTGCGTCCCGGTTAGGCTTTCTGTGTGGAGTTTGCATGTTCTCCTGTGCAGCGTGGGTTTTCACCGGGTGCTCCGGCTTCCTCCCACAGTCCACAAACATGCTTAATTGATGATTCTAAATTGTCCATAGGTGTGAATGAGAGTGTTCTTGGTTGATTGATCTATGTGTAGCCCTAGGCTGGCAACCTGTCCAGGGTGTCCCCTGCCTTCACCCAAGTCGGCTGGGATAGGCTCCAGCACCCCTGCGACCCTACAGAGGATTAAGTGGTGTATAGATAATGGATTGATGGATGGATGATTTGGCCAAAAACTAAAGTGGTATCCTTCATTCTGGGACTTGTTTAGGACTAAATATATTGCTTTACTATTGTGTTTAAATGAATGAACTTCTCTAATGTGCAGCTGTAAGTTAGAAATATTAAGAGTCACTGAGCGATAAAATAAACATATTAACTCACACGATTAACAGTTTCCTACCAGCTTTCCTCTCTTATATCATTTACAGTAACTTTTAACCATAATAATTTGTACATTCTTCATAACTCTACATTAAAAACAACCTGTTGACTGCAGGAGGTGCACGATAGGCCCGTTTTTGTGCAGAAGAAGAGCCACATGGTTCTTTAAAGGCCCCCTTTTAGAGTCTGAAGAAGAAAACCTGGCTAATAAAAAAAACTAACTGGGGTTTTAGGTTTTGTTGAGCCTGGCTATGTCAAACCTGCATCATGGTTCATCCTCTGCTGCACCGCTTGTGTTAAACTATCTTACTAGACTGACATCTCGGTGTGCATTTCACGTGCAGCTCGTGCGGCTGCAACAGTATCCGTGTGTGACTCTACCCCGAGCTCACCTGATAAAATGACAGATAAATGATGTCAGTATTAAAGTTGAATGATATAGACCTGCCTCTGCTTGCTATTAAAGCCCTCTCAGTGTTGGGGAGTGTATTAAGTGGAGCTGAATAAAGCCGACGGGCAGGAGAGGTGTTCCAGTGAAGAAGGCCTGGACACGGGGGCCATTAGCAGGAAGGATGTCCATTAAGGAAGAGGATGCAACACATTAGAGACCCTACCTCTTGGACAGTTTCAGTGGCTAAATACGAAGCTTTAAGTCTGGCGGACCTGGGACAAATGGTTTCAAATACTAAAGGTACACTTGGTTTACCTCCAGCAGGCAGCGGCTTTTAAATGTCAAAGCAGAACCGGAGAAACAACACATGCTTACAATATGTCAAACCGCTCTAATTATACAGCCGATTACAAATTAGAGCTAATAATGAAGGGCGGGTAATCACATTAAGTAGCCCGACCGATGCCATGTTTACATTGTCCCAAATTAATAAACAGTCCAAAAAAACACTGGGGAAAAAAAGTCTCGACTCATTAATGTATTAATATTTCCTCAACAGCTGCAGTACGAGGTATAATGTGAATTCCATTCCTGGTCATACAATAGAAGGGGAATCACACTCATCCTTTTTCTGTTTTTTTTTTTAACAGGAAGTCAAACTGAAAGAACTTCTTACCTCTGACAGGAAGGTCTGTGCTGATTTCTGTGCGCCAACATGCAGCAAATACTCATAGACATATAAAGCTAACCTGGAAAACAGAAACAGAGAGAGAAAAACAGAAGTTAGCTCACTCAGAGAAACTGAGAAGAAAGATTTCACATTTTCACAGATAACATGCTCATTCTCTCTTCATCCTGAAATGTGTCGCACGCAAACAGAAAGCATTTGTGTGCACAACTGGCAGAAAAGTCACCACTGTGTCATTGGAGATGGAGCTCGGATAAACAAGATTTTACAGTATGAAGATCATATAGTCTGTGAAGGGGTTGTAAATGTGTGATGTAAAGCTCGGCGGCTCTGAGCTAAAGAGCCTCGGTGGCACTCAGCCATATCCCTGTGGTTTTAGGATCTCTGCTGTTGAGGCAAAGAGACTGGAAACAAAACAGTGTCGACGCTGAGAGAAACATGGACGGAGGAGAGGAGGAACATCCTCAGACATGGAAATAAAGACGGACTCTCGGATATCACAGCGCTGCTTGTTGGGTTCCACGTGTTGATACCGATCTTTAAATCAGATGATGGCTTGTGAAAATCATCAAATAATAAACTGTGATGAATTTCGGACAATGACAGATTACAAAACAATCTCACAGACACACAGCTCTCAGTTATTATCAGCTTTTCAATAACCACTAACATAAAAGTTACGTCTATCATTCACCTGTCAGCACTGGTTTGGTCCATCAAAGCAACATACAGTATAGAGGGGTGTTAGTGCGATCTGCTGGGGTCAACCACATGCTAAAACAACAACAAAAACACAACTGCTTTAAGCTACAAGCGGCTGAGGAAGTGGGTGTTGATTCTCACATGTTTCATTTGGTGTTAACCCTCCAAACTCTAAGAGGTTTCTGAGCGTTTTTCACCCTTATTGAAATTTTACTCACTGTGGGCTCATTTTTAACTGCAGCATAAAGTCCTGCACCTCTATGGAAACAGCACAACCACGACTAGAAGGAGAGAGAACTCAAAAATACCCTCTGTGCAGAATGACACAGTTAAAATGCCAGAAATTGTTAAAAATGAAAATCAAAGGTTTCTGTGATTATTTATTTTCCAAAAATGGAAAAAGAAAAAAAAACTGGAATGAGCATCTACAATATTTATCCAGGTGCCCACAGGTGTTATCAATCTTGAAAAAAAAGTGGCTTGACAAACTACAGTATGTTGCTACTTTTTACTACATTTTTAATTTGTTTCCACTCTTCTCGTCTCCATCTGTTCTGTGTAAACACAGCCTGCAGTTCAACCCAGTGGAGTTGAAAAGTCCAGGAATTTTTGCCACAGAATTTGGTTAGATGAAACTATTTCTTTTTGGCTACTTTTTAAAAATGAAACATGTAGAATTAATTCGAGTGGCCACTCGGATGAGAGGCGAAACTTCTTCACAGACATATTACTGAGTCCAGTTGCCTTCAATTGAATTGCCTATGACCTGGATGAATAAGAACATTCACAGACATGTAGAATTAAGTCATTTTGATGAAATAGCACAATTTAAGCTTATATCTGGTTAATTTTACCAACAGAACTTCATGTCATATGGTAAGTTCAAGGAAAATCTGACAATTCACTTCTCTTTTTACAGTTTCTGGCTCTGATAAATGGTGTGATTTGGGTGATTTTTTTAAAGACTACCCGCCTTTCCCATATGCAGGCAGGTTTTAGGGTTCAGAGCTTTAAAAATATGTACAATATACAATGCCTTTTTTTAAATCATACAAGGTCCATTCATCCCTCCATTAGCTATACTCGCTTATCTGTTAGAGAGACTCAACTTTGGACGTTTTGAGGAAACTGGAGAATCAGCACACGGATGGAAAGAACATGGAAACTATACAGAATAACGCTCCAGTCCACCTGCTGGTTCAAAGCCAGAACCTTCTTGCTGTGAGGTGCAATCACACAAGGTAATGGTGAAAATTGCAGTTAAAATGAGAAATATAGCGACTGTGCTTTAGACTGGCAAGTTGAACAATTTAAGTAATGGCGAGAACAAAAAAAAACCTTTCTATGAAAACACTAATGACTCCTATTAAACTGACTTACATGATTTTAAACAAGTCATGCAAATTTTGACTGTGCCCTTCCTCACCAGTCAAAATTGTGACCACTGATAAAACACACATTTTGAAAACTTTTGCTGCAGGAAAAGGAATTCGGCTTTTGTGTGATGTGTTGATCCAAGAGTGAGGAAAACTCTGGTTGCCTGGCAACAAGGCGGCGGGACTCCACAAAGTCGTTGTTTCCCGCCAAGAAATAGTCCGACTCATAACCCCATTAAAAACCACAAATGTGTCCTCTTTTCATTGCAGGTTTTGGTAAGATTAAACAAACACAACTTTACGTGTTCATGTGTTAGTTTTAGGGCTACTGGTAGGCAAACTGTGCTAACTTTGGACGTAGCTCGGCTAGCTGTTTCCCCTTGTTTCAATCTATGAAAGTGCCCATGAGTATTACCAATACTGGGGGGAAAAACAGCGGCTTTATAAACTACGATATTTTACTACTTTTTTCTTACACTTTTAATATGTTTCCATTCTTGTCTCCTACCTGCTCTGAGTTCAACCCAGTTCAGCTGCAAAGTCCATGAATTTTTTCCGCATGACTGTTCGTCACAGCTGATCAACTAATAGCTTTTTGGTTTCGCCAAGCAGAGCAGAATTTTTAGTTTTTTACAGAGTTTGGTTAAATCAAAGAGTTTCTTTTTGGCAAATTTTGAAATGTAGAATAAAGTGATTTTAAGCTTGGATTTGGTTAAATTTACAAACAGAACTTCACGTCACACATGTGAAGTTCAATGTCCACCTTAAACTCCGAAAATCTGACAGTTTAATTCTTTTACAGGTTTTGGCTCTGATGGTTTCAGCCATTTTTATTAGCTAAGCCAATCAACAGCTAACTGTAGCTTCAGATTTAACAGAAATGAGGTTGGTATTGATCTTCTCATTTCACTCACAGCAAGAAAGCAAATAAGCATATTTCTCAGACGCTGAAATATTCCTTCAAACACTTTGCAGACAGTTTACAAAGGACTGTGACTTATTATGAATCTGATCTATAAAATCAAGCCATCTCCATATCACAGAGCGGGATTTTTTTATTTCTGGAGACCAGATTGTTTCTCTCAAGAGCTGACTCATCCTTGTTACTTGTCATTGCCTTGTTAATGCTCATCACAGAGAGACAAGAAAGCATCGAGACGACTGCAGACTTCCAGAAACTCAGCTGAAGTAATTCTAACAAACAACCCAAATGCTGCCACCAATACCTAGTTGGACAACATGAAACTGCAGATAGACTCAGATAAACATGGATTTCTCATTTTGACCATTTCAGGACAATCTTTATTCAAACACACTGAAGCAACTAAATGTTTCTACTCCAATGCAGAGATCTGCAAGCAGGCATCTGTATGCAATCGGGTCTGAAACGCAGGACGGGGGGAAGCTGCTGTGCTGTTGTGTACGCCGGGCGACTGTTTTTATGCTGATCACATGCACCAAGGCCAGAGCAGACACAGAGTTGTGATGTTTGGGTTGATGCTGGATGATACTGAATGAATCAATAATGAGGCGGGCCAGAGTTGAACAACCTGATTCTCTATCTGCTCCAAGATATCGCTGAATTTCACTGCAATGTCTGAACCACCATCCACTGAAGGAAAATCCTCCGTCACAGCTGGTCCGAACCAGTTCCAACTAGTCACCAGATACTATCACCTCCTATATTTTTCTTACTGTATCTACACTAATTTCAGATACCTGGTGTAAACATGAGGTTTATACAAAAAGGCCTATTGTCCGACAGAGCTGTTTGTCCTGTGTAAGTATGTGGACGTGGTGATGGAGTCGTGTCGCTACAGCAGGTCACAGATTGTATGTACAGAAAACAACTGAGTCACAGGTTGGAGCAAACTGCTTGTTGTAAATGTTTAATATTGATCTCAAATGCAGTCCTGGTATCGTCGAGTGAAAGTGATCAGTGTTGTGTTTAGGGACATGTCCATCACGTTAATTACGTGTTGTCTGAGAATTTGTGTAACAAAATGCCTGCGTTGTTTTGGGAGTTTTTTTCAGTTCAGAGGTTTCCGTTTGCCTCTAGTATGGACAACAGTATCACTGTGTCTCCAGCTCTGCTTTATAATAAAGACCGAATAACTAAAGTTGATACCTGATGTGTGGCAGCTAAAAGGTTCATCATGATAAATGTCTAGTTGACATTAATAATAATTAGTTCTTTCAAAGTATGGTGGTTTATGTCGAATTGAACCACTTTATTATATTATCAAGGTAAACAGGTAAGAATTTTAATGTTAACACAGAAGTGAAAAACCCTCACAAATAAATGAATTTGCCAATGTAAATAAGATAAATAAGGCTAAAGGAACTGTCCCAACATAATACAAATTAAACAAACAAAGCAAGTAAAACCCAGAAGCAGATATAAACCTGCCATTGGCTGCTCAATCCAGGTGGTCTACAGTTAATGCTTTCTTCACTATGGTAAACAATACCAACAACAACCTCTGAGCAGCAACCTACCACACTAAAAATCTCAAGGGTTCAAGCAGTAAGGAAGTCCTTCAAGTATTTTTTGATGAATTACCCGTTTTTAACCACAGTGCTCGACTCCCTGCATGCAAATGTCCCATCAAAACAATTCCACCAATCACTGTTTTCAGGGAAACACTGAAACCATATCCTTGGATTAGCCCCGCCCACTATGACTGTGATTGGTTTAAAGAATTGCAACAAGTCCGGGCAATATTTTTTTCACCTATAGCAGAATAATACTGTGGTGCAGCCAGAATATTATGTTTTACAGAATGGGTAGGAAAAGCAAGACTAGCGGACGAAGATACCCAGATCGGCCCCCAAGTGCAACCCAACGTCAAGGCCGTCAGCCCTCACAACAGGCTGCTGGGAATGTGTCATTTAAGTGGAGGTGGTGAAGGACACGCGTTGTTTTTAAGACAATGAAGTCCATCTAACAGCCTCCACCAGAGAAAGTCCATGAGTTTGGATGGACGCAACAAGAGGCCCAGACGACTGTTGAGCACTACAAAGGGCGAAGGAGCTTCATTATCAAGGAGTATAATAAACCAAACCAAATGTCAGATTAGTTGAATGATGAAAACAAATTCAACAAATAAATACAATCACAAACATGCAATATAAAGAAGATATAGATAAATCAAGTCAAGACAACATTTTTATACAGCACATCTGGGACAACAGCCGCAGCAGTAAAGTGCCTTCCAGTAAAATGAATCACGAACACTAAACTTTGTAGTTAAGACCCTGTAGTGTTATTTAAGGTGTGACTATACCTGAGTAATTTACATATTAGGAATTTAAACCAACAACAATGATATAAGATACTGCTTTACCTGACAATAAGCGAAGCGGAGGTTATGTTTTTTCCGGCGTTTGTCTGTTTGTCCATTTGTTTGTTTGTTTGTTAGCAAGATAACTTGAAAAGTTCTGAACGGATTTTGATGAAATTTTCAGGAAATGTTGACAATGGGACAAGGAAAATGTGATTAAATTTTTGTGCCCCCCCACCCCCCAAAAAAACATGTATTCATCATTAATTGGACCTGAATATCCATCGCTGCGGCTCAATTATTAGGTTTTAGCCCCTTCTTAGCTTTTAATTGGACCCGAATATCCTGAGCACAGAAATTGCTATTTGGACCAGCCCTAATAGGTGGACATGATCTGCTTGGCGGAGGTCTGCGCTCTCTTTTTTCTAGTTGCTATTAATGAAGTTCCAGTCGCAGGTAAATAAGCGCTCTGAGCTACAAACCTTGTATGAAGGGCGCTATACAAGTAATGTTATTATTATTATTATTATAAATATTGCTAGTTTTATCACCAAGGCCAAACCTCAAAGTTCTATCCGTTACTAAATTGATTTAAAAAAAAATATAGAAAGACACTTTTTTTTTAATAAGCATTGTTTTAGCCCAGAGTAGTGACTGCATGAACAGCACTGGGCTATAAAGCCTTTTATCTCATACAATCATTGGACAGGGAGCTGCTATAAAACGATGGATAAAATTTTCTGACTCTTTTAATTATCAGAATTTGATCCATTTGGACCAGCAACATTTGTAAAAGTCCACAACAGCCATATGATTGAATCATTTTGTCATTAATGCATGTAGGAAGCTCTCCACTGGCTCAGCTGGAGAAGGACTCTGGTGCTCATGTGGCTAATTGAAGCCGATTCAGACGAGTGCGTCAACATTTTTATCAGCTTTTCTCTTCTCACATCTGGATTTTGGCAGCTGAACAGTCTGAGGACATCATTTGGAAGCATTTTTCGTGAATAAATCAAACAGAAACTGTAAAAAAACGAGCGACGAAATGATACCACTA
The DNA here is from genome assembly GCA_900302755.1 of Chromis chromis. Taxonomy (NCBI): domain Eukaryota; kingdom Metazoa; phylum Chordata; class Actinopteri; family Pomacentridae; genus Chromis; species Chromis chromis. The sequence goes on from OMNN01089563.1 coordinate 13,102, forward strand.
AGCATAAATGGAACATCACATTAGTCCTTTTTTATTTTTTAACATTTCTGGTGATTTGGTCATTCGCTGTAGTGCCGACGCCAACAGTTTCCTGTGTTTCTGCTACATCATCCCGAAATCTTCAGGGGGCATTTAAGTTTCCCAGTGCAGCGAGGAGTCCCGCTGGTGTAACATTTAAAAACGAGGCCCTGTTTGCAGTGTGAAACACCCAGCAGCAGGTATCAGCTCCTATACAGCCCATCCACACTGTACTGGATCGAACAGAGATTCCCATGAGCACTGCGCCGATGAAATTTTCATGCCGGAGCCTGGTGTGATCTGAGGGGCTCTATGCCCCGGCGATGGGCACCTGCCCTGGCTGCAATGCATTATTTAAAAACACTCATTCAATCCAGGCTTCAGGGGACACCTTTTGTTACTCTGTCAGAAGCGGTAAGTGTAACTTGGCTGAGGAGGAGACTTTTTTTTTTTGCAGAGTTTGAGGACGGACAGGTAGATAAAGGAGACATGTGGGGGGTTGTAGTGTACAGCAGCTGTGTCAGAGGGAAATCTAAGGTCAGGGCCTCCACTTTTTTTTTTCATCCTCTGTGGGTAAAGCAAACCTGGATTCTTTCCCCGTGACCCCTGTATGGTTACACATGTCACTCAGGAATAAAAGATGAGATACAAACAAGATAAACCACAAACACGAGCAGCTGTCTGCACTTCTTTCCTCCGCTGCTCTCTCTACGAAGACGTCCACATCAAATGAAAATACATACCGATGCAAATTACATGATGACAAGTGGGAGATCAGTCTGAGTGGGAGGAGGAACATTTGACCTGCGCTTTGACCGCTGGCTGCATATTCAGGCCCGAGATATAAAGCCGGCGTGCGAGTTCACATTAAAAGAGCCACAAAGCCAAACAGAAGAGCATCTGTCTGCGTCTCCAGCTCCTTCTCTTCAGCTACAGGATCATTTGCAGCATTTCTTCCCTTCACAGAGCAGATCTGTAGGCAAAAAAAAGAAAACCTACAACACCATTTCTGATCTTCTTGCTCCCTTTCTTGGTCCTAACCTCATGCAAGCAAACTAGCACTTTGCTCCAAGTCCACACATCAAGGAGATCTCTCCCACTGCCTCGTCCCCAGGAAACACACCTGACATTTAGCCCCAGGCTGTCCGATCCAACCTCCCCTTCCCTCCGCTCGCCTCCAGAGACAAGGGCATCTCAGCCGAGTTTAGCCAGCTAAAGCACAGACAGTTAGCAAATTAACTTTCATGTCTTGGTTTCAATAATTCAGCAGCGAACGCAGTGGCAGGGTGAGGTAAGGTATGCATGCAGGAAGTGATGGAGGATTAAGCAGGGCCCGTAACTGCCTCTGCTTTTATATATAATCTGTCATTCAGAAAAGGAATATATAACATGTATATTTAATGTGAGCAGTGGCGTTCTGAATGCAACACAAAACGTAAATGGATAAAAACACTCAATATTATTTCCTAAATATGAAATATTTATTAAATAAATGGATCCGTATGGATGTGACAGGCTGGCGTGGATGAAGGTGAATGAGATCCTGGCTGCCGGTTGGAGACACCTGTGATACTGGGAGCCTTTATTCCCACTGCAGACTGTTTATATTTGCTTGGCTTTGTTATGGCAGTTCCTTTGTCAAAACAAATCAGTGTCAATGAGCATGTAAACACGAATGGCTTTAGCCATGGGTTAATCCACACATTGTCACAAACACACACACACACATGCGCATATGAGAATTCAAAGCAAGCACACATCTCTGATTCTCCCTCTGCCAGCAGCCACATCCACTCTGTTACCTACTGACACCATCACCTGTGAACGTCCTCCAACCTCACACTTTAACTACCTGATAACTTGCTCATTTTTGCTCATTTTTAGCTAAATTTGATTTTTAACTCACAAAAGCACTACTAAAGCGAAACAGGCCGAGGAGAGACATTTATAATGATTTGTGGTGAGAGATTACACTGACATTGCTGACATAGTTGTGTTATCGCCACAGCTTCACCCCTCAACAGTTAATGAGGACAACAATCTGATGATGACAAAAACAGTCCAAAGTTTACTAACACTCATCAGTTTTCTATGTTAAGAAAGACTTTTCTTAAGTAACACATGAAGATTGATTCACTGATCGCTGCTCAGACAGATGCTTTTCTCCGTATGCTAATAAAAGACGTGCACCCTTCTCCTTTGTGTGCTCTGTTGCCAAACTGATTAACAACTTCAGGCACGTAGCTTCAATATTTATACTGTCTCCTTTATTTCAAGTGAGAAAACTAACAAATTTGTGCGGATGCACCAAAAGCAGCTGACGAAAGGCAGCATTAATTGACTGTTGACATATCTGAATGAAAGCACAGTCAGCCAAAGGGTGCTGAGGGTAAATCAAGGGTTTCTTTACTTTTAGAGCAGTGTTTCTCCCTATGTTAGTGCGCCGCTCTTTATGCTTGCTTCAAAAGGCTAAAATGCAGATGGCAGAGCCATCTGTGTAGAATCAAAACCATGCATTCAGACCTGAAGATCCCATTAAACTGCATGTAAATAGATGGGAGGAGCCAGGGGAGGAGCAGAGGATGTAAAGAAACCCGCGTTCAAAACAAACTGATTAACTTTACACTTGAAGTTCTTTTCCCAAACAAATCCAGCAACACTTGAGATCACAGAAAAAAATGTCTGTAAACAAATACGGAGTATTAAGAAACAAACGCAGGGAGCTAAATTCTTTTGGAAACTAAGGACGTGCTTTTAAAAAATGAGATGTTTGATCACACTATTAAATATTTTTGTGAATGGCACCTTTAATTAAGATGCTGGATTCATCAGTGCACATTTCAAAGAGGTTCCAGTTACTAAATAATAAGGAGACATTAATATTGAAGGTGCTGCATTACTCCCATCCAAATTAAATTAAATAAAACCCTGAAAAAACAAGTGTGGAGTGTAATTAATTTCTTTGGTTGCAAGGGCAACAGTTCTTCCCCTACCTTTATTATTATTATTAGCTTGTTCTCTTTACAAAATGTCTCATCACAATAACATTTCACAAGGATTTGCAAAGAAAACACTTCAGTCCCCCCATGTTGCTGCTACCTGTGATCTGAAGACAGCGAGACCAGGCAGCTGAATTCCACTTGTGTGCTGAGGCCTTGGTTGTGCGGAGGAATCCACATAAGTGTGAAATGTTCGTGTGACTGTTTGTTTTATGTTGTATTTCTGAACAAACAGGTTGGATTCGAGCCTTGGTTTCAAGGCTTTAAAGGAAATTTAAAAAAAACACGGCTCTGTGCACAGTGTCGCCGACACACTCAAACACACAAATGAGCTGGTATACTGGAACATTTTGTATACTGAGCCTGAGACTACTGTATGGAACTGTAAGCATTCAGTACTGTAAACACACCACACAGCACTATAGAAGAGCAGATGCTTTGTCTGAGAAAGTTTGTAGGTTTCAAAGTGGATCACTGCACACCTGTAAACACCAGGTTACCCGATTATTAGCAACAACTGCACCAAACTCACAAGCCAAACCTGAAATAAAACACTATTATCTAAGGTAAAATGGGGAAGATTGCAACCCCAGGAGCTCAAAATTTAGAAAAAAATAATACTATAACACCTAAAAACTCACTGAATTATATTGTACATCGTATGTTACAGGCCTTTTTTAGCATTTACTGAGATAGTAGGGTTACAACTGCTCCAAAGATGCTGTTTCTTAATCCCTGAAAAGCAGAAATTAAAGTCTGCAACTAGTCTCCTTTTTAAATTATGTGCATATATGTGAAATATTTTAGGAATTTAATTGGACAACATGCCAAAATGTGCTCAAAGCAGCAAAACTCACACACAAGGAAGAAGAGTGTATCACTGCACACCTGTAATGGCACCAAATGTACCAAACTCTCAAGTCAAACCTGAAGTAAAACACTATTTTCTAAGGTGCAAGAGGGAAGATTGCTGAATTTTTAAAAAAAGAAACACCATAACACCTAAAAAATCACCAGATTAGAGTGTATTTTGTATGTTACCCTCCTTGTTACCACTAATTGGGACCATGGTGCTACAATTATTCCCAATATACTGTTTCTTAATCCCTTAAAAGCAGCTGACCACCTCTCAAACTGACTCCACAACACCCAAAAAAACAAATGTGGTATCAGAAATTAAAGTCTGCAACACCTCCCTTTTTATCAATATAATATATGTGAAATATTTTAGGAATTTAATTGGACGACATGCCAAAATATGCTCACAGCAGCAAAACTCACACACAAGGAAGCCGTTTATAAAAGAGTGTATCACTGCACACCTGTAAACACCAGGTTTACATGAACAATGGCACCAATTGTACCAAACTCTCAAGTCATGCCGGAAGTAAAACACTATTTTCTAAGGTTCAACAGGAAAGACTGCAATACTAGGAGCTAAAAATAAAAATATATAAACACTACAGCACCTGTGACACTCACCAAATTAGAGTGTATATTGTACGTTACCCTGCTTTTTTACCATTAATTGAGACAGTTGGGTTACAATTATTCTCAAGATACGGCCTCTCAATCCCTGAAAAGCAGCTGACCACCAATCAAAATGACACCACCTTGCTCAAAAAACAGAAATTAAAGTCTGCATCTGCAATATTTTAGGAATTTAATTGGACAACATGCCAAAATGTGCTCAAAGCAGCAAAACTCACACACAAGGAAGCAGTTTAAAGAAGAGTGTATCACTGCACACCTGTAAACACCAGGTTACATGTATAATGGCACCAAGTGCACCAAACTCACAAGTCAAACCTGACATAAAACACTATTTTCTAAGGTGAAAGAGGGAAGATTGCTGAAATTTAAAAAAAAGAAACACCATAACACCTAATAATTCACCAGATTAGAGTGTATATTGTATGTTACCCTTCTATTTATCAATAATTGGGACCGTGGTGTTTCTTAATCCCTGAAAAGCAGCTGACCACCTCTCCAAATGACACCACAAAACCCAAAAACCAAATGTGGTATCAGAAATTAAAGTCTGCAGCACCTCCCTTTTTTATAAATAACATGCATGAAAAATATTTGGGGAATTTAATGAGACGACATGCCAAAATGTGCTCACAGCAGCAAAACTCACACGCAGGGAAGCCGTTTATTAAAAAAAAATTCTATCAGTGCACACCTGTAAACACCAGGTTACCTGACTATTGGCACCAACTGTACCAACCTCACAAGTCAACCCTGAAATAAAACACTATTGTCTGAGGTGTGATGAGGAAGATTGCAACCCCAGGAGTTCAAAATTCAAAAAGAGAAACACAATAACACCTAGAAACTCTCACAATTAGAGAGTTACAGTGTATGCTGACTATTCCAGGCCTTTTTAGCATTAACTGAGACAGTCTGGTTCCAATATTTCAACAGCGAGCTCCAACAACTCCAAATGACACCACCTTGCTATTAAAAAATAAACATGGCGTCACAAATTAAACTCTGAAGCTCCTCTCCCCCTTTTTTTTTTCAAAATAATCTGCATATATGTAAAATATTCCATGAATTTAATTCAACAACGTGGCAAAATGTGCTCACAGCAGTAAAACTCTTGGCAGTACACACAAGGAAGCAAAAACATCACAACACGCTTATCAATAAATATTCACCTCTGCAAGTCCTTCCTTGTAGCTCCACTGCTCTGGTGTAACTCACATGTCCTGCCCACACCCTTGTATTGTCTGATTGCTTTCAGCTGCACAAGGAAAACATTGCTGCGGACTAATTACATTTTTCTCTTGCTTCCAATGTTAGGATCTGCTCTTCCTCAACAAGTTTGGCGTATTGAATCGAGAGAGATAAAACACACATTAGTGGGACATTCTGATGAGAGACGATTGTATCCTGAACACACCAAATCGTACGACTTACAGTTTATTTAACAGTCTTGATAATGATTCCTCTAAGAAGAAGAAAAAGAGCTGCAGCTGTGGTGCCAAACTGTACGCTTTAATAGGATACGAGTCCATCCGGGGCGCCCCTCTTTTCAATATCTGAATATGTAAAGACTCATATGAATATGTAAATATGAATATGAGCTAATTCAGTGATGCATTGAGGCAGCTGTTGTGAGCTCCACATTTACAAGGAAACATGTGTTGGCCCTGCGGGGCAGGTTAGGGTGACAAGACAGGTGAGGGGAGAGGGCAAGCGTCGTCTATTATGTGTGGACAGACCCTATAGGCCTGTAACACACACATACACACTCACAAGCTAAAGTGAAGCTTTAAAGAACACTGTGGAGGCTCTGATGGATAAAAGGGAGAAATAAATGCAAACAAACACACTGAAATAACCAATTCTGCTTTTTTTTTCTATCAGTATTAACAAGCAGCCTTAACACAGGAGCATTCAGCATCTCCAGTTCTCAAAAGACTTGTATTTCTTATGAGTTAAATTATTAATCCTCCTCCTACACTATCATTTGAAATACACGCTGCCTCTGCACTGATTTCACTCCCAATAACACATGGAACATAATCCACAGTCCCTGAACAAGCAACTAAAAAACACATCAGTTAAATGACACATCGCTCTCTCGGTGTATTGTAAATAAAGCAAACGAAGGCTGAGGCTGCACAAACAGGTGTAGGAGCAGCCTGCTGATGGCTCGTATGCAATATTAACGCATCATATGCCGGTTCAAAGGTCACTGCTGCCGACTGTTCATAAAACCACATGGGACTGTTTTCGTTTTCACTCCTCGACACACAAGGAGCAGCTCAGTGTTCCAACAAACTGAATTCAGAGCAACATTTAAAAAAAAAAAAGAAGCAGCTTGTGGCCAGGCAAAAGTCGCTTCCACTAAAAGCACACACATCTCTAGGAAGCTTAATCAATTGAATGTGACACGGAGATGCATCAGGAAAATTTTTTTTTTACAAGAGAGTCTCTAAAGAAATTTGCTTTCTATCACAGATGTATGAGGTGCTGGGTAACAAGCGGAGCCTCTCAGGACTTGACAGTGTGTTTTTTTGGATCACAATTGCATCTCAGCAGGGATCCCTACTCACTCCTGTAACCTCCAGACTGCTCCACTGCTTAAAAATAGCTAATGATGGGTAAAAAAGATCTAAAATGCTGCGATGCAAAGGAGGTGCAACTCTTTGTGAAGACTGTAGCAGAGGAATAAAAGGGGCAGCAGCAGGCTTCACTCCAAAGGGGGGACATTTAAAAGTTTTTTAAGCAAAAAAGCATGAATGAATGGGTTTAAATGAGAAAATCTAATTGCAAAAACACATTTCCTCCCCCATATCTCTCCAAAACATTAACATCAGAATCCAGCACTGCTATTTCTGCTTAAAATAAAGTCTGCAAATAGTAAAATGTTCGTGGCAGCATGACTCTGCTTCATGTGAGTGCAAAAGTTTACCACCGCTGTATGGCTGCTGAATGGGACCAAACTTTTCCCTTTCATCACCACCCGGCTTTACGCACAGAAACGCACAGCGAAGATTTCTACTTCTGAGGCACAAAACGTTCAAAACAAACCAACCATGCAGCAGATTTATGTCTCAAAAAGTTCAACCGAGACCAAGCAGCACGCCTGTCCGCGCAGGGACGAGCACAAACAGCCCGGAGAGACACGCTTTCACCCGAAAATAACGCGTCCTGCTCCTCCAACTTTTTAAATGCTGCACAAGCGCGCAGCGTATTTGGAATATATCTGCGAGATAAAGACGCGCAGGGGTGAACACACAAAAAAGAGTAGCACGTATCCGAAAGTGCAATAATTAAAAATAATTAAAAAATAAATGAAAAAGTTTAAGGAGACGCACCTCTAAAGGTGGTCGCAGAGGAGGGAGAAGGAGGAGGAGGAGGGGGGGACGGAAGAAAGGAGCGCACTTTTTGGTTACAGTAGCTCCTTTTAAATTACAGTTTAGAAAGTTGGGCTCCCCTCCTTCTGCCCACCTCGGCTGCAAAAAATGATAAGCAGGTAAACTCCAACATATAGAAGCGCGTAAAAAAAAGAAAGAATCCACTTACTTTTCTCTCGCTTGGCTATCGGAAGGGACGACAGCTCCTTTACCTTTGGCGTACATGCTGAATTCTGTTTTAAGACTTTTGCCCCACTCAACACCTGTCAAAGAAAGCAGCCAGGAAAACGCTCCATCTCCATAGCTACCCCTTTAGTGTTTTTCCTCCCCCCCTCCTCCTCCTCCTCCTCCTCTTCTCCTCCCCCTCCTCCC